>JANAVB010021797.1:12891795-12999987 GCA_029216955.1 Iris pallida
CCCACCCTCACACCCCTTTCCGCCTTCGACCGCAGCAACCCCCCAATCCTTTCTCGCAGCTAGTCAACATACCCCATCCCCGCCTTCGGATGGCAACCCCTCCCCCCCACAGCCCTACCTTCGATGATATTGTTGAGCTCGGACAGGGTGGTGTCTGTCCCTTTCCAGCTAAGGACATCGTCCTTTCCGACATTGTGCTACCGACCGCTGGCGACGGCCTGCCTTTGCGGGTTCCTTTCTTCGAAGATGAAATCTCCTCCCTATCCTCCACCTTCGCAAGGACTCTCGTGCTTACATTCTCCTCGGGATGCCCGAAGATCGCAAAAGTGCAAGAAGAAATCACAAGCTGGGGTCTCTCGTCTGTTTACAGGATCGTACCTTTTGACCCAAAATACATGTACCTTCACTTGTCGTCCGACTCGGACTTCTAAAGTCTGGGCCAAAGTCACCTCCAGCATAGATGGCCAAAGCGTCAAAATCATCAAATGGTCCCCCAGCTTCAACTCCAAAGTCGACTCGTCGATCATCTCAGCTTGGATCACACTACCCAACCTCCCCTCGTTTGCTTTGCCGTGCGCTCAAGAGGATAGCTAGCTCATTCGGGCGCTTGTAGCGATCGCTAAAAACCCGCAACCTATCCTAGGGCAACTATGCGAAGATCTGCGTGGAACTCGATCTATTCACAGACCTACCCACCCAGATTCAGCTAAAGCTCGGGGACAGAACATTCTCCCAAACACTGGTGTATGATAACACAACATTTTCTACAAGCACTGTCATATGAGAGGCCACACCACGTAGTTTTGTTTCCGTGCATCTGGAACTCAAGAAAAAAGCTCACAGAAAATCAACTCCAAATAGTCAACCAATCCGCCCCCATAGCCCCAATCCTCCCCCTCCCAAACTCTCACACCCATTTTGAAGCCAATGATACCCCTCCCAGACCCGACGAACGACCGTGGTAGAGCACGACTTTGGTTTCCTATAAGACCCTAGATATTCTTCTCAACAACCAATTCGACTCCCTGTTAAATCTCCTACCTGAAAATAACCCGGTGAGCCCCCCACCTCACCCCCTAACAGAGCACAAGAAAGCACTTCTAACTTCTTGTCGACCTCTCCGAAAGCGACCGATTTACCATAGTCCTCGGAAAACCTATCGCAGGTTGTCGCCACTCCCTCCGCTCCCAACAGCCTCATCATTGAACACATGGCCATCCTCAGACCAGCAGCGGTTGGAAGAATCGAGCAAGCCAAGGAAGCAGGATTCCTGGACCCCTTCAACCCCCTTTGTGCTCTAGCAGACATAGAGAAAGAGGCGGTATCTACCCCTTCGGAAACCGCAAGATGTTCAGCTTATAGGGCGACAGCTACGGCGGAGGACTACACCGTTACAACCCAGATAGCCCCCAAAAAACCCCACCACAAGAAGCAAAAATCTAACAAGGAGCCCTCGGTCATGACCACACGGTCAGCCACGAAACTCTACAACCATCCCCCTCAGTCCCCTTCCCAAAGATTAACATCCTCGCATAGAATGTGAGAGGGCTGGCCAATAAATCAACCATCAGAAGAATCAAAAGCCTCAAAAACTTACCGGATAGACATATTGGTTATCATCGAACCCAAAATCTCTCAAAAAAGATTAAATCCATCCAGCTCCAGCTGGGCCTCCCATCCGCATAGTAGGATGAAATGACATATGGATCCTTTTTGTTGACGGCATCCAGTTTGGTACCATCCATGACTCGAGTCAGGCGCTCTCTTGTTGGGTGGAACACCCTACTCTCACCTCCCGCTGCCTACTTTCTGTCGTTCATGGTTGCTGCGACATCCCTGACCCTAGGTTCCTTTAGGACAATTTGCTAGACACCTATCATCAACTCATCAATCTCCCATGGATATGCGTAGAGATTTTAACACGATCACGTACAGGGATGAGAAATCTGGGGGTCGCCCGCCCCCCAGTCGGCCATGAATGACTTCAATACCTTTATCTTCAACGCCCTCTTGTCACCTGTAACACCCAGTTTCTAAAAGTGGTAATTTTGAAATTTTTTATTTTTTTATTTAATTATGGTATTTAAAATTTTATATGATTTTTATTGATTTTAATCATTTTTAAAACTATTTAAATATGATGACTTGTGAATTGTGGCAGCTAGTGAAACGTAGAGACTGTCTTCCCTTGAGCCTAGCCATGTGGTATGATAGTCTTGACTAGTTTGAGACTTGTAGACTAGAGTGTATTTTGATCATTTTAGGATTTATTTAATTTATTATGATTTATGGAAAATGTGTGAATTTAATATTAATTAAATATTGCTATGTGGTATGATAGTCTTGACTAGTTTGAGACTTGTAGACTAGCCTAAACCTAACCCCTAGCCTAACTAGAGTTAACCATTTTAGTCATTAGAGATTGGTTTTAGAATGAGGGGATTTGGTTTGGTGAAATTAAGTCATGACTTATGGTTTAATGCAATGACTTGTGATTTAATGACTTGTGAATTGAACCATAGGCCCATGACTTAAGCCCAAACCCCAACAAGCCCACCCATGGCAGCCACCCTAGGGTTCCACACCCTATTTAATGCCTCTTCCATTTGTTCTTGCCTCTTTTATTATTTTCTCCTAAGCTTTGAAGAAAGAGGTATGGCCATCTTCCCCAATCCATAACTTTCCATTTTAACTCCTTTTTGGCTCAAACTACTTGCATTAGATTCTAATTGTCTCCTCTTGCTGTTCATGGAGGATAATCCCTTGGGGCAATTTGGAGAGTTTGGTAACAAGGAGAAACTTCCATTTTTGAAGCTTTTATGCAAATTGAACATATAGGTAAATCCCTATTCCTCCACCAAATTTTGTTTTTTTGCATGATAGGAAGCCCTAGGTGTCCCCTAGCGTAGGTATTGGTTTTGTGTCGATTCACGTTCGTTTGGTGTCCGTATCGGACAGTATCATGGTATATGTGCATGTGTTTGTGAAAATGCCACAAAGGATTTATTTTTTGTATTTTTGAATTCTAATTTCTTGGATCTCTAGATCTAGGTATGTGTAGCAATGTTTGTGAAGATGAGATTATTTTCGTGTCTTTTTCGTGTCGGGATTGGACACGCACACGCGCGCAGCAGGCTGCGCACAGTGCCCTGCTGTACGGGCTCGACACAAGACACGACACGGCACGTGACACCACAAAAATTTGTGGAGTCGTGCGGGCATTCACTGACACTAAACACACAAAGTTTGGGAGGATTTTGTCGAGCGGTTTGGAGAAATCCCGACCGCACTGTCTCGACCCACGCACACACGCTGAAAATGCCACTGACACGTGGCTACAACTCCTGACATGACTCACGTGGACACGATGCAGACACATGTACACGTTCTCCTAGTCTAGGCGTACACGTGTGCACGGCCATGTGTCACCACGTGGCCTGTGTCGTGTACTAGACACACGTGCACGCGTGCACGACACTGTCAGTGTACAGTCCGTGTCTGTGTGTG
Organism: Iris pallida; assembly: GCA_029216955.1. Classification (NCBI taxonomy): domain Eukaryota; kingdom Viridiplantae; phylum Streptophyta; class Magnoliopsida; order Asparagales; family Iridaceae; genus Iris; species Iris pallida. The sequence continues at coordinate 12,895,303 of JANAVB010021797.1, forward strand.
TGTTTTGTATTTTGGACACGTTTGTGTTAGGTTCTGGACACGACACGAAGTACACCACATGCATATATAGTAGGTTAATTACCAATTTGTAGTTTAGCTTATTAACATATTTTTATATCAATTTTGGATTTCCCATAAGGACTGATACATAGTTCATGTACCCATATTCCTATGTTTAATTTCCATTAGTAACTGTTTTGGGTTTTTCGTTTACAAATTTGGGTTTTAAACTGTCGGGTTCATTGTTCTGATACTTGTCGACTGTGAGCTCGAGGATTGTTTTGAAGTTGATTACTATACAGGTATTTCAAATATGATTTGATGGTAATTTGTTGATAAATGAGTTTGATTTTACATGCTTAACTCGAGTTCAGATTTTTGGGTTTTGAATTGATATTGTATCTCGATTATGAATTTGGGCTTTACCATCTGAAACCTGAGATGGGAAATTATATCTGAAAATTTATTGTTTATACATATTGTGTTATGTATAAAGTTGAATTTAAGTTCAAACTTCTGAGTTAATGTGATACCTGAGTTTCATTTCACTGTTTAGCCTTGCATATAACTATTTAACTTGATAACTCACTATTTCACTTGTATCACCTCTATTCCTTACTGTATTTCATTACTTGTCACTGTCACCTGAGTTTCTTTTCATAACCTGAGAACTAGATAGAGTTTGATACCTGAGATTGGGTTCCCTGCTAAATAAATCTGAGATGTTAATTTTTTACCTGAGATGTCTGCATGTTAACTGAATGCTAACTGTTAAAAGGAAATGTGTTGAGTTACATTTTGAAACCTGAAAGTTATTTGACATATGGGTTTTTGATAATTGCTTAAGGATAAGTCCTAAACTGAATTGATTGTTAAAACCTGAAATTGATTTTTAACCTGATAATAGAAAACTAGAAATATGAGATTCTTTGTGAACTTGGGTTCTTTTCTAAGCCTGAGATTGTATCAAAAAAATGTTGAACCTGGGAACACTCAGTTACCTCATTGTACTTGTTTTACTCACTAAAATTTGATCACTCACACACACATGCCGCCACTTGACACCTTGTTTTCATAGCCCCTTAACCTTGCCCTGTCCAGTTTTTACTTTGCCAATTCACAACCTGTTTTCACTTGCTCACAGTTTATTTCTCACTGCTCTCTTTGACACTCACAGTTCACCTTGAAGTACATGTCTTATCACTCCTTGTAACATAAACACTCATTCACTCACATATTGCTCGTTTCTTTCCCTCTCTCTATATCTATATATGCTTGTAAGTATGTATACAATATATAGTGTATAGATTATGTGATTGACTTATGAATAGGTTTATATGCTATTGTGATATACATAACTTGTATGATATGTAGATATGTGACTAGTATATGTAATTGAACCATGACATGTAATAATTTGCTAGGTGTATATGAATGCCATGTATATATATGTATGTATGTATGTATGTATGTATGTATGTATGTATGTATGTATGTATGTATGTATATGTATGTATGTATGTATGTATGTATGTATGTATGTATGTATGTATGCTAAATGTTATATATACTTATATGTATTGATCGAATATAGGATAAATATGATATTGATATCTATTTGGTTTTGGTTGATAGAGTATTGCATAGGTTGGCTAGGCCTAGTTTGGCTAAACCTAGACTAGATTGACTAGTTGACTTCATATTTGCCTAAGTTGACCAAGTGTCGACTTTAGCCTAGTTTGACCTAGACAGTATGCAGATGCATTGTAGATTACATTTATCATCCCCTGTATACATCTTGACTTGTGTTGCTCTAACTAGGAGTCAGGTATCTCATCTCTGACAATACATTTACTTCAGACATTCAGATACGAGACGAGTACATTCTCTGATCATTTTATAACTTGCTTAGAATTATATTCCTGCTCTAGTTTACCTTATTTGATGCTGTCACGATATTATCACGGATTGGTACTATATGGATCCCTATATGAGATGTTATCCCCCTCGGGAGCATCGGATACATTGTGTCATGTGTTTCATGTACATCGTGTATTCCTCGCTCTCATGTTATTCATGTTATCATGTGCTTCATGCTCGTTCATGTCGCTTGTGTACTCTCATGTGCTATCATGAATCGGTCATGTTTTTTATGTATCTCATGTATAACCTATATTGCATGCACTCATTTATGAGCCTTCATGTGAATTTCATGTGCACCCATTTATGGCCCCCCTATGTGAACTTCATGTGCACTCATGTATGAGCTCTCATGTATACTTTATGTACACCCATTTATGGGCTTCATATGAAAACTATGTACGTAACATAACTTGTTTGGATCCTTATGTATTGATTGGGGTATAGGAGAGTATAAATAGTCATATGAACAATTCCAAAGTAGAATAGCCATGTACGCCTCTTTAGTATAGCCATGTGTAAATCAAGCCGTTCACATGTCGACTTTGTACTCTAAATTACTAGTCACTGGTAGCTCTCTACTTATAGTAGATATTTTTATTACAGTTCTCTTCCTGTTTATATCATATATTTTTTTCAGTCTCATGTATCGTACTCTCTTGCATGTTTATATTCTCTAACCTGTTATGATCTGCATGAGATGTGTTGTGCTTGCTCCCCGTCCTGACTAGACCTGTTGAAAATTTTACAGAGGATGATGAGGAACCCTGCACCCCTTACTTTGGAGCTTGCCTAGATGACACTCGCGACCTGGACCCCTAGGGAGGTTCAGGCAGCTGTTGAGGACGATACCTTGCTTAGTATATATAGCTTAGACTGTTTTCCTTTTTATGTTTAGTTGTTGTTCTTGATTCAGAGTTTGTATATTTTAGAGATGTTGAGACTGGTAGTTGATGAGACTTGTTATTTCATTCTGTTGTACCTCAGTTGAGGATTTTCTTATCTATTTTATCGTGCTACATTCTACCTTAGATTGTGATTGAGTTGTACCTCTGTGTTGGCCTCCTTATGGAGAGTATTTCGTGTTAGTTAATTATAGTTCATGACCTAGAACAGCGTTCTACCGCCGACACTACGGCGTAGGCTAGGCGCTGTTACGTACTCGTACCCTCACAGTGGGTGCGGGTCATGACACATTTTTAGTAGTGGTCCATGCAGGTCGAGTTTGTGTAGTGGTATTCGAATTAGAGTATCACTACAGCCTGCAGTAGGATTAGGATTATTTTGAGGGTACTCAATCACATTAGAAAAAACTCTTAACTGGATTTTTGCCATCTAAATTCCTGTTGAAGATTGCTTCCTTTAATAACTGTCCTCCCTTGAATTACTGTTTCTATCTCAGTATTGATTCCTTGTTTGATCTGTCTCCAGGATGGTGATCGAGACACGATCGCATCGCTCTGGCTCAGCAGACGCTGGTGAGAGGCCTACCACCCCTCACCCGATTGTGGACGCTGGGACCACAGCACCCCCTATTTCTGCTCATATAGGAGCATCTGCAGCTTTTGAGAGTGCACCTATACCTGTCCGGAGGCCTTCCTCCGTCATTCCAGATATGTATCAGCAGCAGTTACCTTCAGGGACAGTGGATGCAGCTCAGATGTTTACCCTCTTCTAGCGATTCTTGGAGTCTCGACAGCAGATACAGCAGAACCAGTCTGTTGATATCCGACAGAGCATACAAGATACTCACCAGTTGGTCAGGACGACAGTAGAGCTGGTGGCTGCTCAGCCACAGGGAGGCCAGATGCAGCCGTATCAGCCAAGGACTCCAGACATCCATTCCTTCAAGAAGATAGGACCCGAGACTTCAAGGGTACAGAGGACATCATATACGCTGACGATTGGATAGAGCACATTAAGGAGATATTCTGATTGGCACATATACCAGCAGGATTACAGATCGAGGCAGCCGCCAGTCAGATGTAGGACTTGGCCCGTACCTGGTACCAGACGGACCCGAGGGTTGGTACAGCCGGTCAGACTTGGGCAGCGTTCAAGAAACTATTCAAGAAGAAATTCTTTCCTGATACAGCACTTCGTGCTTTGGAGGCGCAGTTCGAGAGTTTGGTTCAGGGGAACCAGACCGTTGAGGAGTACGCAGGAGAGTTCTGTCGTTTGAGCAGATTCATCGAGGATCTTACCGAGGTCGAAAAGGCGAGGAGGTTCCGCAGGGGTTTGATCAGGGAGATCAAGTCATATACTAAGAGCGACCGCGATGCCACTTTCGAGCAGATTCTGGTAGGAGCCATGATAGCGGAGGACGATCTTTGACTGAAGGAGAAGAGGACGCGAGATACTCAGGGAGCTAGTGGCAGTGCGGGCCCAGCTAAGAGGCCCCACCCACAGTTTCAGCAGCAGATGCCCCATTTGCAGATTCAGTCGCAGTATCCGCAGCAGATGCCACCCCTACAGTTTCAGCAGCAGTATCAGCAGCCGAGGGCCTACCTTCAGCAGCGGCAGTTTCAGGACCGTGTACCCTTTCAGCATGCACAGCAGCCACAGAGGCAGCAGCAGGCCCCGGAGCAGCAGCTTGTCATTATTTGCCTCTTCTGTAAGAGACCAGGGCACGGTTGGGGTGAATGCCGAAAGAGCCTGGGCAGATATTTGCTTTACGGAGGATTCGATCATCATCTGAGAGAGTGTCCCGAGTCATCGGGACAGACAGTTCAGGGAGCAGGAGCTAGGGCTCCGGTAGGCCAGCAGACAGGATTTCCCTTACCGACTCAGCAGCAGAGGTACATGCAGCATCAGCAGCAAGCCAGGGGAGGCCAGCAGGGGCGAGCTTTCGCCAGGACAGTCGAGGATGCTCAGGCCAGTAGACATCTTGCTGTAGGTTCCATTTTTTTTCGATTTCTTTTCCGCAATTGCCTCTTACAACTGCCTTAAAATTTCGATTCCTTCTGTTCCTTGTTGATTTATCAATTTTGTCCTATTGTTCTTGTGTTATGTTTGATTTCTTCTGAGATGAATCATATGGGTTAGGTCACCCAGTTATAGAATCTAGAATCTTCGACAGTCGTGTTTAGCTGGCATAGTGAGGACTTATAGTCAGATTTAGGACGTATTTCTCGGGTGTAGGAATTTAAGGTTTTCGCTGCCAAGCATGCGATAATGCAAAAATTTTAAATACCACGATTCTATAGGTATATGCCTTAGTCGAGGACTCTGTGATTATCGTAGCCTTGCTCACTAGCACGACGAAGATTCTGAGTATCATGATTTTGGACAGACGTATATGATTATCTGACGGTATGTTTGAGACTTTGATTGTGGGGTGTTTGACCTAGAAGGACTACTACCATTTTAATTTCGAGGACGAAATTTTTTCTAAGATGGGTAGACTTGTAACACCCAGTTTCTAAAAAGAGGGTAATTTTAAAATTTTGTATTTTAATTTATTTAATTATGGCATTTAAAATTTTATATGATTTTTATTGATTTGTAATCATTTTTAAAACTATTTAAATATGATGACTTGCGAATTGGTGTGCAGCTAGTAAAACCGTAGAGACTGTCTGCCCCAGAGCCTAGCCATATGATTAGGGTATTTTAATTATCATTTTAGCCTAGAGGGTATTTTGGTTATTTTAAGATTTACTTGAATTTCTTATGATTTATGGAAAATTGTGTGAATTTTATATTAATTAAATATTGCTATGTGGTATGATAGTCTTGACTAATTTGAGACTTGTAGACTAGCCTAGAACCTAACCCTAGCTATGGTAACCCTAGCCTAACTAGAGTTAACCCATTTTAGTCATTAGAGATTGGTTTTAGAATGAGGGGATTTGGTTTGGTGAAATTAAGTCATGACTTATGGTTTAATACAATGACTTGTGATTTAATGACTTGTGAATTGAACCATAGGCCCATGACTTAAGCCCAAACCCCAACAAGCCCACCCATGGTAGCCACCCTAGGGTTCCACACCCTATTTAATGCCTCTTCCATTTGTTCTTGCCTCTTTTATTATTTTCTCCCAAGCTTTGAAGAAAGAGGTATAGCCATCTTCCCCAATCCATAACTTTCCCATTTTAACTCCTTTTTGGCTCAAACTACTTGCATTAGATTCTAATTGTCTCCTTCTTGCTGTTCATAGAGGATAATCCCAGTCTTGGGGCAATTTGGAGAGTTTGGTAACAAGGAGAAACTTCCCTTTTTGAAGCTTTTCATGCAAATTGAACATATAGGTAAATTCCTATTCCCTCCACCAAATTTTGTTTTCTTTGCATGGATAGGAAGCCCTAGGTGTCCCCTAGCCGTAGGTATTGGTTTTGTGTCGATTCATGTTCGTTTGGTGTCCGTATCGGACACGTATCATGGTATATGTGCATGTGTTTGTGAAAATGCCACAAAGGATTTATTTTTTGTATTTTTGAATTCTAATTTCTTGGATCTCTAGATCTAGGTATGTGTAGCAATGTTTGTGAAGACTGAGATTATTTTCGTGTCTTTTCGTGTCGGGATTGGACACGCACACGCGCGCAGCAGGCTGCACACAGTGCCCTGCTGTACGGGCTCGACACAAGACACGACACGGCACGTGACACCACAAAAATTTGTAGAGTCGTGCGGGCAATCACTGACACTACACACACAAAGTTTGGGAGGATTTCGTCGAGCGGTTTGGAAGAAATCCCGACCGTACTGTCTCGACCACACACACACATGCGCGTGAAAACGCCACTGACACGCGGCTACAACTCCTGACACGACTCACGTAGACATGATGCAGACACATGTACACGTTCCCCTAGTCTAGGCGTACAGGTGTGCACGGCCACGTGTCACCACGTGGCCTGCGTCGTGTACTGGACACACGTGCACGCGTGCACGACACTGTTAGTGCACAGTTCGTGTCTGTGTGTGTGTTTTGTGTTTTGGACACGTTTGTGTCAGGTTATGGACACGACACGAAGTGTACACCACGTGCACATATAGTAGGTTAATTTCCAATTTGTAGTTTAGTATATTAACATGTTTTTGATATCAAATTTTGGATTTCCCATAAGGACTGGTACATAGTTCATGTACCCATATTCCTGTGTTTAATTTCCATTAGTAACTGTTTTGGGTTTTTCGTTTACAAATTTGGGTTTTAAACTGTCGGTTTCATTTTTCTGATACTTGTGGACTGTTAGCTCGAGGATTGTTTGTGAAGTTGATTACTGTGGAGGTATTTCAAATATGATTTGATGGTAATTTGTTGTTAAATGAGTTTGATTTTACATGCTTAACTCGAGTTCAGATTTTTGGGTTTTGAATTGACATTGTATCTCGATTATGAATTTGGGTTTTACCATCTGAAACCTGAGATAGGAAATTATATCTGAAATTTATTGTTTATACATATTGTGTTAAGTATAAAGCTGAATTTAAGTTCAAACTTCTGAGTTAATGTGATACCTGAGTTTCATTTCACTGTTTAGCCTTACATATAACTATTTAACTTAATAACTCACTATTTTACTTGTATCACCTCTATTCCTTACTGTATTTCTTTACTTGTCACTGTCACCTAAGTTTTTTTTCATAACCTGAGAACTAGATAGAGTTTGATACCTGAGATTGGGTTCCCTGCTAAATAAAATTTGAGATGTTAATTTGTTTACCTGAGATGTCTGCATGTTAACTGAATGCTAACTGTTAAAAGAAAATGTGTTGAGTTACATTTTGAAACCTGAAAAGTTATTTGACATATGGGTTTTTGATAATTGCTTAAGGATAAGTCCTAAACTGAATTGATTGTTAAAACCTGAAATTGATTTTTAACCTGATAATAGAAAACTAGAAATCTGAGATTCTTTGTGAACTTGGGTTCTTTTCTAAACCTGAGATTGTATCAAAAAAAATATTGAACCTGGGAACACTCAGTTACCTCATTGTACTTGTTTCACTCACTGAAACCTGATCACTCACACACACATGCATGCCACTTGACACCTTGTTTTCACAGCCCCTTAACCTTGTCCTGTCCAGTTTTTACTTTGCCACTTCACAACCTGTTTTCACTTGCTCACAGTTTATTTCTCACTGCTCTCTTTGACACTCACAGTTCACCTTGAAGTACATGCCTTATCACTCCTTGTAACACAAAACACTCATTCACTCACATTATTGCACTTTTCTTTCCCTCTCTCTATATCTATATATGCTTGTAAGTATGTATACAATATGTAGTGTGTATAGATTATGTGATTGACTTATGAATAGGTTTATATGCTATTGTGATATACATAACTTGTATGATATGTAGATATGAGACTAGTATATGTAATTGAACCATGACATGTAATAATTTGCTAGGTGTATATGAATGCCATGTATATATATATATGTATGTATGTATGTATGTATGCTAAATGTTATATATACTTATATATATTGAATTGAATATATGATATAAATATGATATTGATATCTATTTGGTTTTGGTTGATAGAGTATTGGCATAGGTTGGCTAGGCCTAGTTTGGCTAAACCTAGACTAGATTGACTAGTTGACTTCATATTTGCCTAAGGTTGACCAAGTGTCGACTTTAGCCTAGTTTGACCTAGACAGCATGCAGATGCATTGTAGATTACATTTATCATCCCCTGTATACATCTTGACTTGTGTTGCTCTAACTAGGAGTCAGGTATCTCATCTCGGACAGTACATTTACTTCAGACATTCAGATACGAGGCGAGTACATTCTCTGATCATTTCATAACTTGCTTAGAATTATATTCCTGCTCTAGTTTATCATATTTGATGCTGTCATGATATTATCATGGATTGGTACTATATGGATCCCTATATTGAGATGTTATCCCCCTCGGAAGCATCGGATACATTGTGTCATGTGTTTCATGTACATCGTGTATTCCTCGCTCTCATATTATTCATGTTATCATGTGCTTCATGCTCATTCATGCTCACTTGTGTACTCTCATGTGCTATCATGAATCGGTCATGTTTCCCATGTATCTTATGTATAACTTGTATTGTATGTGCACTCATTTATGAGCCTTCATGTAAATTTCATGTGCACCCATTTATGGGCCTCCCATGTGAACTTCATGTGCACTCATGTATGAGCTCTCATGTATACTTCATGTGTACCCATTTATGGGCTTCATATGAAAACCATGTACGTAACATAACTTGTTTCGATCCTTGTGTATTAATTGGGGTATGGGGGAGTATAAATAGTCATGTGAACAATTCCAAAGTAGAATAGCCATGTACATCTCTTTAGTATAGCCATATGCAAATCAAGTCATTCACATGTCGACTTTGTACTCTAAATCACTAGTCACTGGTAGCTCTCTACTTATAGTAGATATTTCTATTACAGTTCTCTTCCTATTTACATCATGTATTTTCTTTCAGTCTCATGTATCGTACTCTCTTGCATGTTTATATTCTCTAACCTGTTATGATCTGCGTGAGATGTATTGTGCTCGCTCCCGTCCTGACTGGACCTGTTGAAAATTTTACAGAGGATGATGAGGAACCCTGCACCCCTTACTTTGGAGCTTGCCTAGATGACACTCGCGACCTGGACCCCTGGGGAGGTTCAGGCAGCTGTTGAGGACGATACCTTGCTTAGTATAGATAGCTTAGACTGTTTTCTTTTTTTATGTTTAGTGTTGTTCTTGATTCAGAGTTTGTATATTTTAGAGATGTTGAGACTGTTAGTTGATGAGACTTGTTATTTCATTCTGTTGTACCTCAGTTGAGGATTTTCTTATTCATTTTATCGTGCTACATTCTACCTTAGATTGTGATTGAGTTGTACCTCTGTATTGGCCTCCTTATGGAGAGTATTTCATGTTAGTTAAATATAGTTCATGACCTAGAACAGCGTTCTACCGCCGACACTGTGGCGTAGGCTGGACGCTGTTACGTACTCGTACCCTCACGGTGGGTGCAGGTCGTAATATCACCCCTTCCTTTCTCTGGTAACACTTTTATCTGGTGCAACATGCAGGAAGGCGAACGCCGACAATAATCCCGTCTGGACTGTGCCCTGGTCAACAATCGGTGGTCTGACATGGGTCTTATATCCAACCTCTCCTACCTGAATACCACTGAATCAGATCCTTCCCCCTACTGATTGAGATTAACATCAACACTAACCACATTAAGAAAGCCTTCAGATTTTTCGACTTCTGGCAACATCACCTCAATTTTGAATCATCATGGCCTGCGCCTGGCGATCCACCGATGACCCCAACCCCCTCACCCATATGGCAAAAAAACTGAAAGCGACTAGGAAAGCCCTATCATCATGGAGCAAGCAAGCCTTCGGCAACATCTTCCAGGCTACCCGCGAGACAGAAGACGAAGCCACCCGCGCTGAAGTCCTCTACGCCACTAATCGAAAGCCGGAGTCCAGGGCGGCGCTCAACCTCACCCGAGCTCTCCTCAAATCCCGACTGAAGATGGAGACTGAATTCTGGAAGCAGAAAGCCAGACTGACTTGGAACATCGAAGGAGACAAGAATTTTTGCTTCTTCTATGCCTGCGTCAACGACCGCAGATGACAGCTCCATCTGCACCAAATCACCGACAAAAATAACGTTGTCCTCAAAGATCATCGGGACATCCAAGCGACTGCGGCGAACTTCTACTCCAACTTATTCTCCAAAGAAGTCATCGTCAAGGACGTTGATTTTCTGGCCAAGATTCCCCATTCGATAAATGATCGAGAGAATGAACTGCTTCTTACCCCCTTCTGCGGAAGAACTCAAGTCTGCTGTCTGGGCTCTCGACGAACACAGTGCTCCCAGGCCTGATGGCTTCTCTGCTGTCTTTTTCCGATCCTGCTAGGATATCATCGACCACGACTTCCACGAGGCCGCTCTCGCCTTCTTCCAGGGGGAAAGGTACCCCAAATATATCTCTAGTGCCAACCTGATTCTAATCCCCAAAAAAGAAAATCCAAAGACCTTTAAAGATTTCTGCCCAATCAGCTTATGCACCTTTACCAATAAAATCATATCCAAGATCATTGCTAGCCGAATGTCCATTCTTCTCCCCAAGATCATCTCAGAGGAGCAGAGCAGATTTGTTTTCGGGCAGAACATAATCGACAACATCATCCTTGCTCAAGAAATGATCACTTGCATGAAATTCTCGTCCAGGGGCGGGAACATCGCCATCAAACTTGACATGGAGAAAGTCTATGACCGCCTAGACTGGAAATTCTTGATCTGGGTGCTCCGGGCTTTCGGCTTCGCTGAGTCTTGGATCGACATCATCTTCCGATCCATCAGTGACTCATGGTTCTCCACGGTCATCAACGAGCAAGCAGAGGGTTTCTTCAAATCTAGTCACGGAGTCAAGCAAGGAGACCTTCTATCCTCCACCATCTTCATTATCGCGGCCGAGGCGCTTAGCAGAAACCTTAACTTTATGTCGAACACGCCCGGATACCATCACTTCCACACCACCATCGGCTGCCCTTTAATCACCCACCTCGCCTTCGTCGATGACATCCTCATCTTTTCCTCCGGAGACATCGGTTCGGTGGAAGTTGTCCACAGAATGCTCGATAGATACTCCAGATGCTCGGGTCAACGAGTCAACACCTCCAAGAGCATCATATACACTCACCACAAGGCTGACAGGACCCACTCTGTAGCCCTCTCCAACCTTACCTCCTTCTCTACCTCCTACCCTCCCTTTATCTACTTAGGGTGCCCACTGGTGTACGGGAAATCAAATTCGAGGATCTTTGACGGCATAGTAAGCAAAATCAGAAGAAAAAAAAATCAAGGGTTAGCACAACGTGGCCTTTTCGCCAGGCGGAAAGATGATCCTCATCAAACATGTCCTCTCCTCCATCACCCTCTACACCCTGGCTGTTTGCTCCCTCCTAAGAAGGTCTTATCCTCTTTGGAATCTCTCTTCTCTAACTTCTTCTGGGGCACAATGATAGTAAGAACAGACACCACTGGGCCAGTTGGGACTCGATAACCAAACCGACCGACGAGGGAGGGCTAGGATTTAGTCGTCTTCATCACATCATTGATGCCTGCTCTATGAAGCTTTGGTGGAAACTCCGCTGGGGCAACTCGCTTTGGAACCATTTCATGAAGGCCATATACTTCTGAAACTCCCATCCCGATTGCCATCGCCAATACTAGATCCTTCGTGACCTGGAGACTCATCCTTCACGGCCGCATCCTGGCCGAACCCCTCATCCGCCTACAGCCAGGCAACGATAGCTCATCGATGTGACACGAGAGGTGGATTGCGGATACCATCCTTCAGCCAATCCCGACCTTCCCCCTCCAACCGTACGATTCGTGATTTGTGGGACAACGATTCGGGCTGGAGATGGTACCGGGTGACTGACTGGCTGGGGACGGAGGCCGCCAATCGCTTTGCCACCGCGACTGTGCGGCTCAGTGACAGCCCGGACACCCTCACATGGTCCACCAATTCCGGAGGTACCTTCTCGCTTGCCTCCGCCAGGATTGTGGCTAGAGGCATCGGCACCCCGACCCCCTTCATGGCCCTATTCTGGCAGCCATACATCCCCAACAAATGGTCTATTCTGATCTGGAGAGCGCGACACAGAAAACTTCCAACCCATGACTCTCTAACCTCCATTGGCTTCAATCTCGCCTCACACTGCCACTGCTGCACATCCCATTAGACCGAATCTGCCGAACATATCCTCCTCGCCGGAGACCTCACGACGCAGATCTCGTCCAGCCTTTCTAGAAGGTGCGGCAGTGCTCATCTGGTGGGCGGCTTCAACGATCTTCTCGAAACCTGGAGAAGGTCTCACGGGCATCAGATCGTCACAGCCGCAGGAACCTGGGTACTGTGGAAGAACCATAACAAATTTCTGTACGAAGGGCGCCCATACAACTACAACTCAATGCTAGGGGAAATCCTCAAGAAGATATCCAAAGTTAGCAAACGGTGCCATCACACAACGGTCAGCTTCTGGAAGGCGCTGGACTAGCCCCGTGCCCGACCTGGCCTTGCGAGCTTGCTCCTGGCTTATTTTGCTCTTCTTGTTTTCTGTCTTTTGGCACTTGGCGCGCTTACTTGTATAGGCTTCGACATTTTGCGCCTGATACATCAATAATAATCTAGTGTTCTTAGAAATATATATATATATATATATATATATATATATATATATATATATATATATATATATATATATATATATATATATGTATATTATAAAGACTTCGGCATTTTTGTGCCTTACTATGAATAAAATGGAGGGGTTTGAGAAAATATATATATATATATATATATATATATATATATATATATATATATATATATATATATATATATATATATATATATAAATATATATATATATTTATATATTTAAATATATTTAAATATATTTATATATATATATATATATATATATATATATATATATATATATATATATATTTATATTTATATATATATATATATATATATATATATATATATATATATATATATATATATATATATATTTATATTTATATATTTAAATATATTTATATATATTTATATATATATATATATATATATATATATATATATATATATATATATATAAATATATATATATATATATATATATATATATATATATATATATATAAATATATATATATATATATATATTTAAATATATATATATTTAAAAAAAAAAAAAAAAAAAAAATATATATATATATATATATATTTAAATATATTTAAATATATTTAAATATATATATATATGTATATATATATATATATATATATATATATATATATATATATATATATATATACCAACCATATATATATATATGGTTGGCACCCCTCGTTTTTAGCACCTTCACACCTCTAGTGGCTGTCCGATCATCACCCACCTGGCCTACGCTGACGACGTTCTCATCTTCTTCTCTGGCAAAGCCGGGTCCGTCGAGGTGGTTAACAACACGTTACAGAGATACACTAGATGCTCCGGTCATCCTTTCAACTCCAACAAGAGTATCATTTACGTTCATCATTCAACAGATAGAGCCCACTCTACTGATCTCATGGATACTACTTCTTTCTCAGTAGCATACCCCATTTTTTCTACTTAGGGTGTCCGTTGGTGTACGGCAGATATAATGCGGGCATCTTCGATGGCCTAGTGGAGAAAATTAGGAAAAAGATCGAGGGATGGCACAAAGCAATTTTATCGCCTGGAGGGAAGATGATTCTGATCCAGCACGTGCTCTCTTCCATCCCGATCTACACCCTTGCCACTTGCTCCCCCCTAAGAAGGTCCTCACCTCCAAAGAAAACCTATTCGCTAACTTCTTCTGGGGATATTACGACAGCAAGGATATGCATCATTGGGCCAGTTGGGACACTATAGCTAGACCAACGGACGAGGGAGGCTTAGGTTTTTGCATGTTAGCCCGTGTGGTCGACGCCTGCTCGATGAAGATGTGGTGGAAGCTTCGAGGGAGCAGTTCCATCTGGGCTCGGTTCATGAAGGCCAGATATTTCAAGCACATTCACTCGACTGCCGCATCCTTTAATAGCAGATCCTCTGCTTCCTGGAGACGAATCATGATCGACTGATGTCTCATCGAGCCGTCGATCTGACTCCAGCTAGGATCGAGGCATTCGTCCCTATTTCTCAAAAGATGGACGGGGGATGTCCTTCTCCTCTCTAACTCGGATGCCCCCTAACTGCATCATCAAAGATCTGTGGACTAGCGAGGGAGACTGGAATCAAAAGAGGCTAGGTATTGGATAGGGGAGGAGGCTGCTGAAGCCTTAACCATTTTCAACTTGGTAGTTGGGATGGATCCTGACATAATGATGTGGTCTATGACGACCGATGGATCCTTCACATTTGCTTCAGCGAGACGAGCAGTTCGCGGCACGGGGGTGCCATCTTCCGTCATCAGGCAATTCTTGCAGTCTTATATCCCAAAAAATGGTCCTTTTTGATTTGAAGAGCGTTCCGCAAGAAGCTCTCCACTGGCAACGCTCTCACCACCATTGTCTTCAGTTTAGCATCTGCGTGTCATTACTGCTCCGCGCACCAACCCGAAATAGTCGACCATATTCTTGCATTTGGAGACTTGGCCGTGGAGGTGTGGACCGCCTTCTCCCATTGTTACCGCCAGGAATATGCTGATGGGGGCTTCAACGACCTGTTTACCACCTGGGGTGGCACCTCGTTCGGCCACCAGATCGACACAGCCGCCATCACGTGGGTTATTTGGAAGAACCGCAACAAATTTAGGTATGAGGGTCACTAATACACCTCCAATCAACTGATCCGGGAGGTTCACAGACAGATTTACAAGGTTAGAAGTCTCTACAAACATATTCAGGAGGGATTTTGGTACTCTCAGAACAGCTGACCTAGCTTTTTACTTGAGGTTTTGTAGAGGAGAGGGATAGTGCCCCTCACTACACCAAAATGACAAATTAGAAACACTAGACATTTTTTAATTTGGAACGCTTATTTTTTGTACCTAGGTTTTGGAACAAAATAAAAGCGTTCTGAATCAGAAAAGTGTTCCTAATACATTTTATTTTAGTTTTCAAAGAAAATAGTTTATTTAGATATGCTTTTATACCGTTCCAAATTTAGTATGCACACATGTGTATCTTACATGATCTATGAGAAAAGCGTCGAGCCAAAAAAATTCATAAACCCACAGCCACCAAAACTAATATCAGGGTGAAACCTAAAAAAATCCCTTCTCCCTCCTCATCTTTGTAATTCCTCCTACGAAAGTTAGCCACCTTGGGCATCGACCGCCTCAAACACGACCAGGGCCCCCTCATGGTCAAGACCGTCGTCGGGTCATTCCTGGTGGTGCTAGCCTCCAGCGCCTACAGCATGGTTAAGATTGGCGACCAGACGGAGGAGCTCGGATCCCTCTCCCCCACCGACCAGGTCCTCATAGCCGCCACCCCTCGACTCCTCCGTCATCGGTACTCTCTATCTGCTATATTCTCTCAATTTGTTGATGATTTTTTTATTGTGTTAGGGCCCTGTCCTAACAAATCTGAAATTGGTGAAGGCACACTTGAATTAGCCATGAATCTGTAGAAATTTCAATGGAAGGAGAAGAAGAATTGGGGATCTAAGAATTTTATGGTTTTATTGAATTGAAAATGTGATAGGGAAACTACAATGAAAGTAAATATAGAGATTAAACTAACTGCAAGTAAACTAGAGATTACAATCATCCTTCCTCTTCATCCCCTTGTTCCTGGTATTTATAGGAGAGTTGATACTCTGGAAACTCCTGCTGGTGTGGTTGCCTCTGTCGATGTGGCCTATTAGCTTGCTTGGGACCCAAGTGGCTGGCTGAGTGGGAGCCTGATACTGCACACTGGACTGAACCGCTGAATCACTAGGCTTGGGCTTGATGTTGTTTTTGATTTTGGATATCATCAACGCCATATTGAATTAAAAATTTCAGCATCTTTAAACATTTTGATCTTCGATATATATGTGTGTACTAAAACTTTATGTTGTTTCTGATTTTGGATATCATCTATGGCTGAATGTAGGTTCTGGATTCATATCTTGATGGCATATGCATTCACCATATGGACTTGTTTTATCTAGTCCACCAGGTAACTTGTAGTTACAATTATCAGTCGTTGGTTCATTGTATCAGTATGGCTTGACACACTAGTATTGATTTATTGTTTTATTATATAGGAGATTTGCTAATTGAACATTCGTCTTAAGCTTCCCGTCTCATTACATTAATCACCATGAGGTAAACTTCATGAAGCTGAAAATTTTGATAGAGAACCAATTCGACCATACTGACCTGGGTTCATATTTGAGTCTAATTAGGAATAATACAAAATTTATTGTTGCGTCAACTCTTTAAGTGCAGATATTTGGGTGCATCAAGTTTATTTATTATGATTAGGATTTGATTTGTACTATTTGATTTTATTTGATAATTAGGATTATATATTTTTCTTGAGGGCCAAGGTGCTTATGACTTGTATAAACCATATAAGGTGCTTTCTTTTATTTGAATGAAGAGTTGAGATTTTTTCACTTATAAGTTGCAGTGAGATGCCTATTCTTAGATGAGATTCTTAATCATCTCCATTACTTTTAGAATCCTAAATCTCCAAAATCCCACCCTTATTCTCCTTTACATATCCTTCCAAACAAAATAGCCTAATTACCCAAATCAATATATAGATTCTGTACTTCTTTGTAAACTCTTACACTATTTTGATTTCAATCTCTAAAATCTAATTATCTATTCGGTTGACTGAATATTTGTTCGGGTTGTTTGTTAGTAGGTTCGTGATTATCATTGCTTCATGATTAGGCTTCCGAAAATCTCAGATTACTAACTGTGAATTGATCCAACTAAACTGCAAGTATCCCTAGTACTTGGTGTGTACCAAAAACATAATTTACTATCACCCCTTGATATTATTAAGATTTCAAGTATTGGAAACTTCTTCACATTTGCAATATCATTACCCACCATCTATTGAAGAGAAATGATTGATCCCAAAAACATGACACTAGACACGACATAATGTAATTCACTATTTCCAACAAGGATTAATAGTTAATTAGTGATATCATATAGCATTATTGTGTTAATGAACAAATTCAATTTCACCAAAAATAGCTATTGAAAATAAAATTGCTGAACAAACCCAGGCAAAATCGATCAAAGAAAGTGAGTGAGCAGCTTAACCAATAATATAATTCCACAGGAAGTATAATAGAGAATCAACAGTTATCTCTGAACAAAATTTAACAAATACAAGGGCAAACAAGCTAACCTAAATCCGGGAACTTTTAGAGGCTGCAGTTCATAGAAAGCCTCTACAAGAGAAGTCAGCAGCTGAAGATACTAGATCAGATTAGTTAGATGTTAGTTAACGACAAATAATTTCCAAATAATTTTTGACATCATTTACCTGGAAGTTGGCACTATCAAGGACAGGATATGATGCAAGTCCAGAAGCCAGTTGATAAACAATCTAAAGTATGGCCGTGGACTAATTTTTTTCTTTTCCTCTGCGTCCTTATGTATGGCTCTAACAGTTACTGACAAAATCTGCTCAAAGAATAATATAGCTAGATAAAGATTGATAACAGAAAGTACAAGGAATAAATTGAAGTTCACTTTGGAATCATCTGAAACAATTGTCTATCTCAAACCTATAGGAGCATTAGTTGTCTTCTTGCAACGGGGCAATCTAAATATGTGCTTGAGAAACAAAGATAGTTCGATTGATATTTAGATATAGCCAAGGTGTGTAAAATTAAAACTATCATTAGTAACAATATAACTATTTCTCAGGATTGACATATTTGAGCTTGAAGTTGATCTTTTTGTGAAAACTGAGAAGGCAAGATGGCAACTCTAGTTCAAGCTCCTCTTTATAAAAAGAAAGGACGAGTACAACAATTGGACTTGCAGTACACTACTATTAAATATATAAATTCATGTATATTTCCATCTTATCAGCTTAATAAAATATTGTGTATTTAATTTACTGTGATATGTGACTGAAATGTCTTTCTGTATTCTTTGTTGTGTGGTTTTGGTCAAGCCTAGTTATGTTTTCCAAAATCGAAGCTAAAGCAACTTAAACAAACTCCATATTATTTCTAAATGTCTCTTAATAAAATGTGACTTTCATGCTTATGTAGTCATGTCTCAGTATGACAAATTTTGCCTCTTAAGCACCAATATGGTAATTGTAGCTTGTTGTTTTTCTCCTTTTTAGCCTGCAGATGGAGGCGTATGATGAATATTATATTGTGGGATCTTCTCGGACTATGAGCAATTTATTCTTTAGATGGTCCATAGTTAGATCTTAGGAATTATTTAGTATAGCATGTAGCCATGCATCACTATTAGCTTGCGTATCTTACTTAGATAGAGGTGATCTTCAAGCCTCATGGTATTCCCAAGAGTTGGGGGGGGATTGGTATGGGTGGAGATTGTCATTGTGTTCACATATGCGTCTTGGTTGTCTGGCTACAGTTGACTTTTGCATTGATAGTTGTCTTTATTTAATTTATGTTGGCATAAGGTGTTATGTACCTTTGAGATTTTTAGTTTCAGATCTTGTCTGACTCTTACCGGATCCTAAATTTGGCTTATCACCTTGTCTACCTCACAGAATGCAAGAATATATCTTCGACAACTTCCTCGTCATGCACAACAGTCATTTCATAAAAACTTTCCACAAGTTCATCCTGCATCCATTGATCTTGTTGAAAATATGCGGACTTTAATTGATACAATCTGGTGAGCTCAATCTATTTTCCATGTATATTTTTGCTAACTGGTGAGTTGTTTGAAATTAGTATACCACATGGAGAGGTAGTTCTATTATTTAACATGTGGTTCCTAGTGACATATATTTAATAGTAGCAAAACTGTTAGCTGTTACCAACACTGAACCTTTTTCTCAAAAAATTGGCCAAATTCTGGGAAGTACTTGCATCAATGTTGTCAGTCAAATAATTAGTCAGAATGATACTATATACATTATCTTGGATGTTCCATTCAGCTGATAATTAGAATTTAAAAATATAAAAATGTTTATAAATTAGCCGAGGTGGGGTTCCCTGGCCGATACCCCTCCGGTAGTCAAATAATTAGTCCTGGTAGTGGTAGCTATAATTATATCCAATCATGAGAGAGTGCTAATATTTGGAAATTGAACAGAAAGTCTTAAATTATTTTCCTTAGTAGTTGACACATGAGAAATCAGTAGACTCAGACATTTTTAAGTCTGGAAAATAAGCCAGATCTATTGGTTTGAATATTTCTTTTGTATAAACATACAAAAGAGAACTACTTCGAGTTAACACTAACACAGTGTTGTGATGTTTGCAGGAGAAACAAACTCTTCGAGTTATCTGCTGATGACACAGTCAATTAAGGTGACAATTGCAGAAACTAGCTTGACCTGAACTCCATCGCGGGGCAACATCCTAATTCTTTTTTCCTAATATGCTATATTCGGTTCTTCACTCAAGGTACTTCAGGTCACCCAAAAAATTCACTACTTGGACATGTTCTGCTGCTTCATCCTCTATATGCTAGACCATGCAACCTAACATGCTCTTGATTCCCAGCTCATAGGATGTACAAATATTCTATTAGTCATGAATGGGTTTACTCAAGTAAACTCTGTCATGTAATAGACTTACAGTATCTTCTAAACTGGTGTTGTGGGACCAAGTATATCTCCATTCTACTCATTCTAAAAATCAAGATAGTTCTGATAGGTTTTCCTTGGTCTGGTCCCATAATGATCTTCTCTTTGTGTTTGGTTTTGGTTTTTTCTTTCATACGTTTTCCTTGGTCTGGTCCCACAGGAATATAATTTAAGACTTCCTTTCGAAATTCTCATATAGGTATCTGGTAGCTGTAGTTGGACGAGGTTATATTATGTTCAGTTTGCAATTTTCCTTTCCATTAAGCTACACAACTATTGCAGGCTTGCAGCTACTATTCTTTGTTGATTTGGTAAATCTTGTACTTGTTAATTATTAGTTTCTTCATCTCAAATTCTTACAATGTTCTTTTGCGCTCTTTAGGTCACTTGATTGCAACTTGACACATACATATGCATCCTTGGTTTGCAAAGCATTTTTTTAGCGTGTCACTTTTCTGGTTCAATATACATTTGTTTCCTATATGACCTAGACCAAACACAGTGTTAGCTATGAACATAAAGGTCCAAGATATGGAGTCTCAGAACCTGCCTGTGCAGCTTAAGATATCTAGCTTTTTTGGCCTAAATTTTATAGCAAGAAGATATTCTCATCCACCGAAAAATCCAACTCTTCTGAAGAATATAGCTCCACCGGTAAATGCTCCCCGCATAATGATGAACCATGTGATTTATTGGTTACAAGTGTATAAACAAACTATAGTGAGGTCTTATGCTATAAACCAATAAGCAGTGAGCAACAGCTGAGCAAAACTATAGATCCTGCTAAAGTTATCCTTCATTTTGATTATATATTTTTTAATGCCAATATTACCTTGTTTTCTAATTTGGCTTAAATTTAGCAAATGGCTAATAGTATGGCGTAGCAACCTGCGCAAGTTGAAGATATTTAGATATGAGTCGGTCTATGTTTTTTGTACATGTTTATGCCAATGGGTTTGCGTTCTAGCAAAACAAGTGTACATTTTGTCCTATATTATTGAAGATCAATGCCTACAAACTTTATTTTATTCTTTTCAGGGACTAATAACACTGTGGGTTGTGGGATGCTCTTTTACTTCTACATCACAGAATTAAGCATGTATATAGAGGCAAAGTTCCATCTTGGCTCTGCAGCTGACAACATCCTCCTTGTTGTTGTTGTTGATTCAAATGATGAAAATAACATGTACTAACTTTTTCCTCTACAGACGTTGCGATCTTTAAGGTACCGATAAA
This sequence comes from Iris pallida, assembly GCA_029216955.1. Taxonomy (NCBI): domain Eukaryota; kingdom Viridiplantae; phylum Streptophyta; class Magnoliopsida; order Asparagales; family Iridaceae; genus Iris; species Iris pallida. Next base: position 12,916,723 of record JANAVB010021797.1, read on the forward strand.
ATGACATATTTCTCCATCCGTTGCTCCTCGGGTACTTATGTTCCAGCTTCTTTTTTTATGGCGAGCCAATAGCATACATTGGTTATATTTATGACGTAGTTATGCGCAACATGCAACCACCATCGTCTTGATTTTGTATGCTTTTGTGTAACTAAAGACATCAGTTTGTACTTGTTGTATTAGTTTATATTTTTGTATGGATGGTGTATGGTCGATGAATGGACATGATTGGACATGACTATGATACATAATAATTATTATTTTTGTTTCTGTACTTTGTTTGTGTTATTGTTGGTTATTATTGTGGTGCTAAACGTTGTTTGCACTGCTGGAAGAAGGCATGCATAATATGTTATATCATTTGCTGGAACAATTTTAGTATCAATAGAGGGACAATTTTAGTCTCAATGGAGGGACAATGTTAGGAACGCATTTATGGTGTTCCAAAACTGGAACTCATTTATGGTGTTCTAGTTAGTAATCTTTGAATCGTTTTGCTAGATACGCTTTATTGGTGTCCCAAAATTGGAACGCATTTATGGTGTTCCAGTTAGTAATCTTTGAAACACTTTGTTAGGCACGTTTTATTGGTGTTCCAAAACTGGAACGTATTTATGGTGTTCCAATATATGTCCCTTGGAACACTTATTTTTCGTTCCAAGCAAATTGGCAGCACAAAAATAGGCACATGTTATAGGCGTTCCAGAAATTATTTGGAACATAATTTAGCCGTTTCCAAAATGGTCATTTTGGTGTAGTGCCTGCTCCTTTTTTTCTTTTTCTTTTTTTGGTTCTTAAGCTTACTTGTAAAGGCTATGGCATTTTTTTACCTTTGATATGATATATGAATGAGGGTTAGTTTATATATATATATATATATATATATATATATATATATATATATATATATATATATATATATATATATATATATATATTATGGTTCCTATAGTATATAAGAAGATGTTGACGTATATATAGAGACAAATATGGGTTCTAACATGCAAGGTGTGTGTAAAGTGTTTGATACATATGTGCAAGATGTGGATACAACCTATATAGTTTATCTTAGAAAATGAAGAAGAGAAGAGGGAAGAAATATATACCTATAGGGGACGTGCTCTTCCCCGGTTGCTCTTGCGAACCCGACAGTCCATGGGGTGCTCTTGCGTTGTCGTAGGGGTCTTCTCGTGCCTCTTGGGAGTGTCATACGCCACCGTAAGGGGGAAACACGTGCGATAGCAGTCTCTACCACAACAACAGCAAGCGTAGCAACAGTGACAGCTATAGTAACAGCAACGGCAGCTTCGGCTGCTGTTGGGCTCGGTCGGGCGGCTTTGGGCAGTCTCCGACAGTGGGGGCCACGCTTGGTGGTGCCGCTGGGTGGTGCGACCTATCGTGGCCGACCAAGGAGTGGCGTCACCCATGGTAGCAGAAGGTGTTGCGACAGCAGCAACTAAAGCAATGGCAGCAGTAGCTACTTCAAACAGTAGCAGTAGCAGCTCTGATGGCTGCTGCCATAGAGGGAAGGAGGAAAGGAAGATGAGGGAGAGAGTGGTAGAGGAGATGAGGAGGAGGAAGTTAGGGAGGAGAGGTGGAGGAAAGTATTAAGGAGAAGGAGGAGTGGTAGAAAAGATAAGGGGGAGTTCGACCATGGAGGGAGGAGGAGTGGTAGAGAATATGAGGGGGAGTTGATGTGCTGCTAAGGAGGGGGTATTCGGCCAAGGGGCTGCTGTGAGTTGTAATAAAGGAGAGAGAGATGTGTGTTATTAAGAAGAAGGGGTGGGTTGGCTGTTGTTAGGAAAAATATAGAGAGAGTTGTACCATTGGAATCTCTACAAAAGTAGTATGTGTTATTGAAGGGGATTGGTCATGGGATTGGGTGTGTCATAGATGGCTTTTCTAAAGCTATTTTTTGGGCTTGGCCAAAAAAGGTGAATTTTGAATGGTGAGGGGGGTGTGACTTAAGAGGAAAGTCTCTTCTAGCATTTATGAACAATGGTTTTGTCCATTATGCTTAGGAGTGGTTTTTGGATGAGGAAAAATGGTGTTTGGTGTGTTATAGAGAGGGAGAATGGTGGGGAGTGTTTTTTGGGTGTCATGGAAGTGGTCATATGCAATTGGGTTAGATTTTTTGATTTAGATTAGGTCAAGTTTGGGTTTGGTGTCACCGTGACCCTAATTTAAGTAATTGATAAACGTGGATAAATAAATAGCATGTAGGGACTCAATTGAATGGGATACAAGTGGCATGTGTGTAGTAGACTTAATGTGGGCCATGTCCATACTTTGGGTTGAGAAATTTGGGTTGGAATTGTGTCTCAAAATCAAGTTTGAAGTAAAAGTGAGTTCATGGTAGGAGTTAAAATTGGGCCTTGTGTTTGAAAAGTTGTGTGATTAAAATAAAGCATAAGGAGGTACATTTGAGTGGAACACAAAGGTCATGGGCGTAGAATGTCTCGACTAGATCATGCATGTGAAATTGGTTTTGAGAAAGCAACTAGCCTTGTGCTTCTAAATTAAAAGTCACGACAAGGTGTATTTGATGATCATAAATAAAAGTAGGAATTTAATAATAACTAGGAATTCATAATTAATGAATTTAAATCCTAATTAAACTCAAAACCAATCCTAATTAATCATTAATCCTATAATTAAAATTTAGAGGGCTTACAGGTTCGATATCAGTCGGTTGAGTTTGGGATAAGTTTATGTGTAATGGAGGTGTCTTGCGGACAAGGTCTTGGTGTCGAAGGATGATACTGGATAGCAGGGTTGGACACAGATTTGATAGTGATTATGTACACTGATTGTTGATATCAGTTTTGTGTATATGTGTTGGGTTATTAACATGGGGAGACAGTACTTAACCTTGCCATTGGGCTTAGGTCAATTATTTGAGTTTGGAGTAAATAGAGATTTGTTGTATGAAGTATTGACAGTAATGTTAGGTGAGTATTGAGCTCTGTTGGTAGGTTGAGAGCTATTTTGGGCAGCGAATTGGGTTTTAATTAAAAATTCATTGAGCTAATGTTGTGAGCTTTTAGCTCGAATAGTTTGGGCTGTCTAGCATGGACTTTTAAGCCCTTGGCCTATGGATATTATTGAGCCAGTAACTAGATTAGGGTTATTTCCTTATTTATTTTAAGAGATTTAATTAGATTAATTAATCTAATAGAGATGTATTGTATTCTAGGCGGGCTATCAAAATTTCTACTATTGGATAAAGAGGCAAGTACATATATCTCAATTTTACTGCCACTTGCATGCATATTCACACACTCATGTTGGCATGTTACCTGCTTTATTTACTTTACTTGCTTACATATTTTTCGTGTCGGATGTGGGATATTCTTAAACATGTCATAGACTAACTTTGGATAACTCTTATGCCTGATAGCATATTATTCATTAATATGCCCGATGTCCATTGTATGCATGACTGATATCATTATCATTAGAAATGCCTGATTCGTGTGTGACTGATAGCATATTATTCATTAATATACCTGATACATATTTAGTCTCTACATGTTTGATGATGTCCAAATTACACATGTTTACGTAGATAGTGCATACTCTAATTATCTCATATTTACTTGTCATTCACTTTCTCTTGCCTTGCTTACTTCCTTTGTATCATATTGGTAAGTATTATTGAGTTATACAGTACTTTGCTCCTTTTCTGACTGGATCGTTGATTACAAGTGAGACTGATCATTTAGAGTGTTATGTCCAGCAGGGAGACCCAGCAGCGGATCTCACTCCAGATGCTCAGCATGATCAAGATTATATTCCTGGACTTTAGAAGCATGTATAGGTTGATGTTATGATGTATTGAGATTGAGGATGTTGCAAGTTTACATAACCTTTATATTTACTTGTTTTGTACTTGGATTTTTTCCTTCCTTCAGCAATCTACCAATGGAACAATCTTTGAAGAAGAAAAGGGTCAATACCCAGAAAAAAAGGGTGAACTCATTAGGTAAGCCTCGGTTGTTCCTAGCTTTAGTGGGCTACGAGGAAAGTAAGCATCATCGGCAGTTGAAGAAACCGAATCAGAGGGATCAGAGTTAGAGGCAAGCGAGTACTCAGCAGTAGGGGCTTTCGCAGTAGCAGTGCCACGAGTATGAAGCAATATTCATGTAAAAGGCTATAATAACTGTATAGTAAAATGTGATGGTTAGTAGTATCTATATCTTGACATATGCTATAATAACTAGTGGATATTATATGCTATTTGATGATTACTAGGATCTAGATGGCTGACTACCGCTATCAACGATAGCGTAGGCCGGACATGACTCGATTCTCATCCGATTATTCGGGAGCGGGTTGTGACATATTTTTGTGGTGGCCCATGCAGGTCTTTAGAAAACTCATCACATCACATGACAGCTATGATATGTTTTCTATCTCTGTTATTCTATCTTTTATTTGCTAACACAAATAGTACACCAACAATCACTGATGGTGCTTTTTCTACCATTTTAGAAAATGACAAAGGGAAAGAAAGACCATCCGCCATGTGGCCGCACTCCTAGTGTGGTCAACTCTGAGAGAGGATCTTCTGTCCCACTTGTGGGTCCAGAGTGGAGTGACACTCATGCACCACCTCTTACAACGGGGGTTTCTACCCGACGATCTATTAGTTTCATGGGAGGGACTCAAATGCACGAGTTGATCCACATACTATTTGAGGCACAGAGAGCAAAGACTCAGTTTACTGGATGCCCAGAGGGAGCAGGTTACCATTCTCCGAGAGGGTATAGAGACTCCCTGATTATCCACCTTAGCTGCAGTAGAGAAGCTAGTGACCCCACTCCCACCACCACCACTTCAGATCATACCCCCAACCCCATCATAGATTCCAGCTCAACCACCGACTCAGATTCAGACCACTCCCACCCAGCCTAGAGAGGGTTCTATCCTAGACTTTAAGAGGATGGCTCCTTGTGCGTTTATAGGCACCGAGGGAATCCTGTATGCCGACGAGTGGTTAAAGGACATGGAAAGAGTGCTTCGATTGTCTCGGCTTCCGAATGACCTCAAGATAGAGGCATCAAGGTTACAAATGCATGACCTAGCCCGTACTTGGTTTTGGAATGAGCCTCAGCTCGCAGCGCCCGAGCTCACCTGGGACCAGTTTGTGGATATCTTCAAGGAGAAGTTCTTCCCCGCAATAGCTAGAGAGGCCCTAAAGAGACAGTTTCAGAGTAGCGAACTCGCTCAATAGATGAGTATGCAACAAAGTTTGGACGGCTTAGCCGATTTGCAGAAGGTAGGGCTAGAGACCCGGCGGTTAGAGCAGTGAGGCTTCGCTAGGGACTGAACCATAAGATTTACATCTTGGTCACTGCCAATGGTGCGAGTACTTATGCCGGGATGGTTTCTATTACCCAGAGGGTGGTGGTTGACCTAATCTTCGCCCGAAGAGAGATCGTGATATTGCTGGAGGAGTTAGTCACCCAGGACTGCCCAAGCGTCCCAATACCCAGACAAAGACCTTTACACCACAATTTTCCCAGAGGGCTCCAACACAGCAGCGACCAGTTCAACAGCCTTGTGGATACTGTCAGAAGATATGGAACACTTAGCAGGTGTGTCAGAAGAGCACTGTGGATATTGTCAGAAGATTGGGATATTGCCTTATCTGTGGATCATCTGATCATCACGTTAGAAAGTGTACTGTAGGTTCCTCTCGTACACCAGCAAGTATCATAACCCATACCCGATTTAGGGGTACGAGCACATGGGTACGTCCAGCCTATATCGCAGTATTGGCGGTAGAACGCTATATAGGTTGTCTATAACATCTACGTCTAACAATATGAGGAATAAACCTATCACCTTCGTACGAAGGAATAATATGATATATGAAATATATAACTCATTCACATGAATCTAAAGGAAGATGAAGCACGATATTGGATAGAAGATAATGAAGATAAAGTCTGAATAGTAGCATGAGTTCATAACACAATTAAGTCTAGAAGTCTAAGACAATAGTACATATCCTGAAATAATATAACTGACCAAAGTGTATCAATTTGGAGACAAATCTAGCAGAACCTAGCTAATAACTAAGTCATTACGGGAGGTGCATCCTCTACGAGCACCGAATCTACGGGCAAGTCCTGAGCAATATCCTCATATACTCCCGACCCATAGTAAGTCGAGCAAAAGGCCTCTAAGTCCGCTAAAAATAATATCCAGTCAGGATTGGAGCAAAGTACAAACACTAACAACTGTTTCATTAAATTGACAAGTGCTATAAATAAACAAAATGTAATGAGGTACATGATGGATCGCAAAACTGAATAGTAAGGAGTAGAGGATAAACAGGTAATCATATCATGTAATGGTGAGAACATGTAAGTAAATCATGTATATGATGTACGACAAGTATTATGAGTGTAACATGTAATATAAATGGTGCCTTGAGGTATTAGAATGTTATGTGATCGGCTTGGGTCAAGATCAGGCTATTCCATATGACCGACTATGCATAAATACAAGTATATGTAAAACTGGTAATCCGGCCAGCCATATATGGAAAGCTATGCACAAGTACATGTAAGGTGAGGCTACACCCCATATGTGATGAGGGTGAGCTATGCACAAGCAAGTAAACAAGTAGTATGGGTATGATCACATAAGCTCTAATAACTCCCCAATCCCCCGAATAGTATAATAGATCCAACCATGTCATGTTATGACACGGGATTCAAAAGCAGGGGACTAGTCCACTCCCAAATCGATGTCTATACAAGTCAAGAACAATAACGAGCAAGTACCAGTATACCAGAATAAACCAAAAATAATATCTTATAACGGGATATAGTGTATACTAGTCCGTGTATCCTCGCGTCTAGAATTAAATAAAATACTACAACTGAATTTATAAAAAGTATCAAAGTAATAAAAACTATCAGAGAATGTACTCATCTGCGGCCCTGAGCAGTAAATATGAATCGAGGCCCAACGTGGAGTCACAAAGACCTGGATGCTATTGACAAAGAAGTAGATAAACTCATGGCCAGCGGGTTTATTCGCGAAAAGCAACATCCGGAGTGGGTAGCCAACGTCGTCCCCATCACCAAAAAGAACGAAAAGATTCGAGTCTGTATTGACTTTCGAGACCTCAATTTGTCTTGTCCGAAGGACGAGTTTCTACTCCCGATCACTGACATAATGATCGACAATACATATGGCTTCGAGCGCATGTCCTTCATGGACGGGTCCTCGAACTACAACCAAATCAAGATGTTTCCAGACGACAAAAAACATACGTCGTTCAGGACTCCGAAGGGGGTGTATTGCTACACAGTAATGCCCTTTGGCCTAAAAAATACAGGTGCTACATACCAAAGATCTATGAGCACCATCTTCCGCCAGCACCTCCGTAAAACAGTTGAATGCTATGTTGACGATATCGTCGTCAAGAACCGTCTTCGAGGTGATCACCTACAAGATCTGAAGACAGTCTTTGATCTCATACGGGCACATCAACTCAAGATGAACCCCGCCAAATCCTTCCTTGGGGTTTCCAGTAGAAAGTTTATGGGCTTTATCATCACAGCAAAAGGCATCCATGTCGACCCTGAGAAGTCCAAAGCCATCCTTGACATAGACCCTCTGAAGAACCTTAAAGAACTTCGAGGCCTGCAGGGACATCTCGCGTACATCCGAAGGTTTATCGCAAACCTTTTCGGTAAATGCCAACCCTTCACCAAGCTCATGAAGAATGGAGTCTCCTTTGTCTGGATGGAAGAGTGTCAGAAAGCCTTTTACGACATTAAAGCTTATCTGACGAGCCCTCCAGTCTTGGTGGCACCCGTTGCAGGCAAACCATTTTTATTCTTTGTTGGCTCAGAACAATGATGCGGGCCACGAGCAAGCCATCCACTACCTCAGCAGGACAATGATCGAGGCCGAACATCGGTACAACTCTATCGAAAAGGAGTGTCTAGCTCTGGTGTTCGCCATCCAGAAGACTCACCATTATGTCTCGAGACAGACAATTCACGTCATCTTTTGAGTCAATCTGCTCAGAGTTCTCATGACAAAGCTAGGAGCGCTAACTACTAGGGCGATACTATTGACACCATATGACATGATATTCATCCCACAAAAGGCTGTCAAGGGCTAAGCACTGGCCGACTTCCTAGCCGTGCACCCAATTCCAGAATCGTCCAGACTCTATGAAGACATTCCAGATGAAGTGTGAGAATCAAACATTACCGAAGAGAACCCCGTTTGCCAGATGTTCTTCGAAGGTGCTTCAAGAACAGGCCCTAAAGGCCCGATCATTACAAGAGTGGGGGTAGTCCTGACCTCCCCCGACAATTGGTCTTCTAGCGTGTCTATTCCCTTTCAGAGCCGTGCTCCAATAATGTTGCAGAGTACAATGCCCTCATCATGGGACTCCAGTTAGCAAAACAGATGGGGGTAGAATACCTCGAGTTGTGAGGACCCTGATTTTTGGGAATTATTTTTTTATTTTCTTTTATAGTATTTCTAATTATTAGGTTATATTGTATATTTAATTATGATTTTATATGTACTTTTATGTCTTTGATTGTTGGAGCACAAGACATGCCCATCTCTTGAAATGTCCTTCATGAGTTTTGTAGTAGACATGATAACCTTCAATTTGGTATATCATTTTCTATCCAAATTTGTCCCATAGCATCCTTTTGACTTCGTACAACTTTGAGTCAAATTTAGGCAATTAGATTATTTACCATAATTCTATACCAAGCTTCCCATGTGAATTCGGAACTCGATATTGATCAAAACCATTTGACCCAATATATGGTTTTGACCTATTCTGAGCCTGCGACACACATGCCAAGGGAGTGCCACTCAATCGAGTATCCATTTGCTATTTATTTGCGAATGGCAGACTTATTGGTTGACTCTTAGAGTTCAATTAAATTAGAAAATATATTTGGACCCTAACCTAGCCAACCCCACCTAGTATGAAGTCATGTTAGGGTGCCATGATAGTATAATTATTATGGATTTATTTTGGGATGTTATACAGTCAATTAGTTTTAAATACAATTTTCTGTATATGATTATATTTATAATAGTCTAATATTATATATATGGCCTTAGTTATGGTTAAGTTTGAGATACATATCGATTAGGAATTTTAGCACGGATAGTGTGGTCGTGTACTTTGACTAGTCTATTACCCATTGTAGGGAAGGCCGAGCCATAGGTGTGTTCTAATTAGGAAAACCAGGCCAAGTTGCGACTTAACCTCCACCGATGATTTATTTATTTAATTATTAGATTATTGACTTTCTAGGTGACCTGGTTGTACCAATTTAGCCCCGACTTGACCCGAACCAAATTCTAATCTAAATAGATATGTAGTACTCATCAAATAACCAAACCAATCCAGGTGGACCCCACATATGACCAACCAAAGATTATTTTCATATCATTTTCGTCTAAAAATAATCTCTTACATTAGCGGGCCATGCCATGCATGGAAACACCCTCCTACATATATAAACTCAATCCATAGGCCCATATATATATCAACCCTTATCAAAATCCTAACCCTAACACCAAAAACTCTTATTTATCATCCAAGAGCAACTCCTTTACCATTAATTTTGAAAATAGCATCCCCTCCCCTCTACTACATCATCCTCTCCATCACATAACTCATCCTCCTCCATAAAGGCTCCTTCTTTCATCCTTCTTCCATCCAAACTCCACCAAACCAACCCTAAAAACTCTATCTTCTCTATCCAACCATCTAGAACCATTGCCAACCCCTCAAAATTCATCAAGAGAGGATTAGCAAGCAAGAATAGCAATAAAGGTGGAAGCTTTGGCAAGGAGAAGCCTCCACAACAACTAGCAAGGACTTTTGGTAAGAAACCCTAATTTTTCCATCTCAAACCTATGGTATAAATCTGTAAAAATTATGGTATTAATTCTGTAGAAATATTGTTTTGATATCTCTTGGGTAGTATTTTCACCTATAAAAGTTTTATGAATTGTGATAGCTATTTTCATGTTTCGGTAGAGCCAAAACTTACCACGTTGTGAAGGAACTATAAGTTTCTGTAGGTATTTTTCAAAACTGGATTTTATGTAGGTTAATATATTTAAATTAGGATTTTTTAAGCATTTTTTTATGAATTTATCAATTCAATTCTGGTCGAGAAAATTATAGGTCAAAACTAGTCATTTTCGGGTGACTTGTTGACCTAGAAGATTCCAAACCATTAGTACCATGAAACCCTTGCATAAAAATTTTATATTCTAAAATTTAGGGTATTTTAATTTTATTTAAATTGTATTTACGAGGATTTTCATAATTTTAGATAATTAATGAAGTTCTAGACAAATTTCGGGTAGACTAGTCGACCCGATAGACAACTAGTAGTATAATTCTTTAGAAATATAAATTCTAAAAATTTTGAGATAAATCTATAGAAAATTAGTTTAAATAATATTCTTATTATTTTTATATGATTTTTTAAGTATATGATTTAAGTAGCAATATAACTGACTAATTGGGAGTTAGAAACCCAAAAACTGTGTTCGGCGTCTCGTAGAACCTATGTGTTGTATGGGTCTAAAGGATTCCACTAGAAATTGAATATAATCTTAAAATATTATCTTGACTAATTAAGTTATATTGTAAGTTCATGAGTAGTGGGTTAATTTTCTTAATTAATTATCTAGGAGCTTCGGGTTCCGGCGGCGTTGACGCGGGAGCGACGTTTCAGATTCACAGCACGACACCAGGCAAGTACACCTTGCCAAACTTTACAGTACTTACATGCTTTTCTATTTCCATTCCTTCTTGCTTGGTTACATATTCCTCTTGTTTCATGTTATGGTTATTTTCTAGTTACACGTGCACGTAGATTTTTACTTTCTTTCTATACTACTTGTTCTATCTCTCCTATCTTGTTCATGTCTAGTGATAGTATTGATTTGCCTGTGCCATATTTTTTCTGACCTGTTTGACCTGTACTTTACTTGGATATGACTAGATAGGCTTGATTTTCTAGTACCTTAGGAGAGAATGTTTTATTAGCCGTGGCTATCCTCTATTGTTAGTGCCTCCCGGGCTACGATAGAGAACCTATTATAGGACTGTTAGTGCCTCCCCGGGCTACGCTTTTAGCCACGATTAATATTATATTCTCATGACATGTCACCATCTGTAGAGTTCCCTTACGTGTTATCTTTTCCTCTACTTGCTATTCTTATTTCCTTGCATGTTAATTACTGTACAGTAGGCATGTATATTATGTGTTTTGCTAGTCCTCTGAGGACCTGGTGATCTCTCCAGGTATTAGATGAAGGTATGGTACACTGATGGAGGATGATTGCTACACCAAGACTGCAGGTATATTTAGTTGATGTTTTATCGTTCTCTTTCGTGATTAGATTTATCCTATATTAGATTACTTTGACATTGCTGCTGTATAGCCTAGCTTTACAAGCTTTATCTTTCATTAGAAGCTTGTTCAAGATAATTGCATTAGAGTCTGGTCCACTTTATTGTATATTATCTTTTTTTGTTACTTGTAATAACCGGTTTGCTAATGTCTGACCAGCATTAGTTTACTTGGTTTATACAAGAGTTTATCTTCAGTGGATTGAGATATTTATAGTTGAATGGATAGATTGTCTTAGAAAACCAGACAGCTTATATGTATTCGAGCTGGGCTGGAGTCCTCTCGATGCGTAGCTGGCATGTATACGTATTCTAGTCCTAGGTATTTTGGGACTGGGGCGTTACATGTTTTTGTGGTGGTCAATGCAGGTCGAGTTAGCCGTTTCGGTTACGTCACTGTACCGAGCGGGCCTGCGATATGATTAAACCCTTAGGAATCTCAATCCACAACTGCCTTGATAATTCTTTTAGAAATTTTCTACCTCCTTTGAACTTCGTATTTACTCTCGATTACTTTTTCTTTACTTTCTCGTATCATTGCTTCTCGTCCCTTCCAATTTCGAAGTGACGTATAATCGTGCTATATAGGATTTATTAGAAATTTTTAAGTATTAGTATAAGTTTGTTTGCTTATTGTATTATGATTTCTTAATAGATTAGAGATGCCATAGGGCATCATGTGTTTGATGGGGTAGTTTGACCAAAGGTGGGTAGACATTAGAGATGCCATAGGGCATCATGTGTTTGATGGGGTAGTTTGACCAAAGGTGGGTAGACATTCTAGAAATAGCTAAATGATGGTAGTCACTTGATCAAGAATAGAGTGGTAGATTGACCCTCTACAAGAAGAACTTAGACATAAGCTGAACCCAACCTATTTACTATTATACCTTGTTAGTTTAAAGTAAGGATTAGACGGATTAGTAGGTACCACTTAGCTTGGTTAGGAAAAAGGAGACTCATATAATTGTGAGGGACAAGTCTTCAATGTGATCTTTGCAAGACCGCCATATAGGAGCGTAAAAAGTGCTTCATGGACTAAGTCAAAGAAGTTGAGAACTTTACGCAATTCAAACTGAGTCAAACTCAGACTCTACGCGAGCTACTCTTTACGCAAGCTATTCTTTACGCGAGAAACTTTTACGCGAGAGTTATCCTCCACTTTTACGCGTAGACGACAGACTGTCAGGCCGCATTTAATGCAAGTGATTTGATCTAACAGAATGATTTTCTGACAACAGTACACAAAAGCCGAGGAAATCTTTTCACCAAGCCCGACGCTTGTCGTTTAGTATGCAGATGGGTTACTTTACGCCCAGAAGACAGCTTCTTTTACGCACGAAGGCTATTTGGGCTTTTTACGCTTAAGGTTTTTTGTGGGCGTAAAGTTTATTTGAGCTAATTTTACGTTCAAGGCTACTTTTCAGCCACTTTACGCGAGAAGTCTATTCTGAACTATTTTTTACGCCCAGACTACTACTTTACGCAGGAAGTATATTTTGGGTCATTTTTACGCCCGAGCTTTTCTAGCTACATGAGAACGTGGTTTGCTTACGTGGCTTTCATGTCACACTTATCGAGGAACGTGTGTACATGATCTCCCTATTTTGTTGAAGTAGTGGGACACGTGTCACCATGCGTAGAGATCAAAACTCTACATGGGACACGTGTCAACGTGCGTAGAGGATGATTTACATCGTGGGTGACAGTTACTCGCGTAGAGACCCAATTTTGTTGCTTTTTACGCACAAAGGGTCAAGTCTATAAATAGACTTATTTTTACATAGACAGCATCAAGAGAGATCAATAGAGATATAGGAGAGGAGATTCTGAGAAAACTCATACTTTTAGAGTAATATTCCCAGAAGCATTTTTTCAACTTTTTCTCAAGAACAGGGTGAAGCAAAGCAAGAAAGCATTCGACTGTGCCATCTGTGTCGTTGCTCGATACCTTTCCGGTGACTTAGTTCTTCCGATTGTTCGTCTTCTTCAAGCAGTTTTCTTCATCATCATATGGTCCAAGGAACAAAGTGATCGTTCTCAGATTAGACTTCCATAGCAATACTTTCCAGAACAATTTATACTTTTGTACTTTTTTTCGTTTTCTTTCAAAAGCCAATTTTTACGCATTTTGTTAAGTGAAACAAAATGGCGACTCTGCTGGGGATGACCTTCTCCTCTGACGAGAAGGCAATTGCTCAATATGATAATATGTCGGTCGGATCGACAAAGAAGACTCTGGTTGTGCACTTCAACCAGACTGCCTACGAAGAAATGCTCCGAACTGGGAGTAGTTCTCGCTGCTCCAATGTTCAGAAATCGCGAAAGGCACAAAAAGTTTGGATTCCTAAATCCAAACCATCCTCGGATCTCCCTGTTGTCTCGGAAGGCAAAGGAATCCTTCATACTCCTGTTGTGAAGACTCCCATCGATGATGAGGCAGTCTCTGATTTATTGATGCGCCCTGGGCGTAAACATCAATCTCTCATCGGTGACGTGATAGACTCTCAAGTTTTACGCTCTGCGCGTAAAACTCAAGTTTTACGCTCTGTGCGTAAAAATCAAACTTTACGCTCTGTACGTAAAAACCAGTCTCCCGTCTGTGATATGGTAGACACCCAAACTTTACGCTCCTCGCATAAAAATCAGTCTCCCGTCTGTGACGTGGTAGACACCCAAGCTTTACGCTCCATGCGTAAAGGAAAATCTCCCGTCTGTGACGTGGCAGATACTCATATTTTGCGCTCTACGCATAAAGGTAAATCTCCTGTCGATGACAGAGTAGATAAAATTAATAATGATGTCTCTGCATCTAAAATGAATTTACCTACACGCATACAGCATAAAAACATGAATTCTATTGTTGGTAAAACTTCGGTTCTCCATAAACAGCCTTCTTACACTGCTTTACGTAAGGTACCAAACCTTCAAATTATGCGTAATGCTGATGGAGTCCTTTGTGCACAAAAATCTCAGGATTTACGCACACAACTCCAGGCGCATAAAAATGGTCAATTTGGTTCTGCTAATGCAGCCAGTAATCTTCTCTATACACAAGGGACTAAACGATTCTCTGTTCCAAATATAATAAAGAAGACTACTTCTTCCACTCCTTCTGATTTATGCGAGTTGTTAGTACAAAAGCGTAAAAATAGACAATCTCTTATGACACTCCCCCAAGAAAACCATCATTATGAGTGTCATCAGATTGTAATCAAATGTTGCTGTTCGGCTTCTAAACGATCAGTTTTTGATCGATTAAGCTACAATGTGCCTCAGCAGCAAGTTGATGACCAAGAACATGAGTTGTCATATGCGTCAGTCAACATGGCATCTCATACCAACAGAGGATGACGTCCAAGATGCAACTCGTCCCAGACTCCAAGTCAACAACAGTTCAACCGACTTCTTGATTCTTTTGAAGGAGTACATTAGAATACTCGACCAAGAAGTCAAAAACAGTTGCAGACTTCTGATTCAGAAGCTGGGGGTACCCAGTCTTTGGAGTCCGAAACTGATAGCGTTGATTCATACTTCTGCACCAATCCCTCTGTATCTTCAAGGGAGGTTGAATCATATGCTATCGGAGATGAACCAGAGACGTCATCTGCTAATACAGAATAATGTCTCTCTGCCGTTGAGCAATCATTGAAGGACATGCTCACCATGATGCAAAGTATGCATCAAATAATAATGACTCAGCAAACTGCTCAGCCAGCAGTGATAACTCCGGTGCAGGTAGCAACACAAACTCAAGATAGTCAAGGGGTTGATATACCTTTGAATAATCTTAGTCAGGAGCCATCTGTCAATCAAAATTCTGCATCTCCAGATCCTATCATTCCAGAAGATGTACCACCTCCGGTGGGGGTTACGATACATCCAACAACTATTCAATCCAATGTGCTTCCTCAAACTAGTAAAGATATTCAAGCAGTGCGTGAGTTAAAAGCATAGTTTGAAGTTCTGAAGCACAAGGATCAACTTCAGAGGTTAGGGATTAAGCAACCTTATCCTTCTCACTGGAATGGTGTGTCTTTTCCTCCGAAAATCAAACCACAGTCGATGGTGTTATTTGATGGAAAGGCATCTCCTAGTCAATATATCAATTATTTTGATATTATGACTGTACATTTGTAGAAGAATGATGCTCTTCTTACCCGAGTTTTCATCAGGTGTTTGATGGGTTCTGCATACGACTGGTATCGCAGTTTACCCGATAATTGCATATCGTCTTTTGAAGAGTTTAAAGTAATGTTTCTCTCCCGCTTCTATGAAGGAGGCATGGACATGAATATGTCCTCCTTAATAGAAATCAAACAAAAGGAGAAGAAAGATACTCGGACGTTCATTGAACGTTTCCGACAGGCCACTTTGAAAATGCCTCCGGGTATGCCAGATTCAACATTGATTGATACATGCAAGATGAATCTGAGACCATCAATTGTTGTCTTTACGGGCTCTCAATTCACAGATTGGGCTTCGTTCATCATAGCAGCAGTTTCAGCCGAGACCAATGGTAGGTTGGCTCGTGAACACGGGATGATCTTCGCTTCAGAAGACAAAGGGAAGAAAAACTCTTCAGCTAACAATTTCGACAATCGTAATAGGAAAGGAAAGGAAACCCTAGTGGTTAATCTTTCAAAATCCAAAATGACACCGAATAATTAGGAGTCTTCCAAACCGAAAGAAGAATACTCTTTCGATGACAGTGATATCCCAGGGATATTTCAATGTCTGGTAAAGAGTGGCAAACTCCAGATTCCAGAACCGAAAAGACCTAATGAGGTGAATCTGACCGACAATCTCAAGTATTGTATCTATCACAGATATATAAATCATCCTACCAAGGCTTGCTATGTCTTGAAGAAAAAAATCCAGGAGCTGATAAATGCAATGCCATCGCTTTAACCAACGATGAGCATACGGTCACAACCAATATGATTTTTCTTCAATTCGGAGATTTTTCCCCACAGCAGGTCCCAGATGGAATTGTCCCAATTCCAAAGGCAACGATGAAAATTGTGAATATCCCGCCTGCCAGAGAGCAAAATGAAGGACTTTTGCCTCTTACACTAAAAAATAGTGAAATCATGTGGGTGCACACTGATTTAGTGCCTGAAATAGAGAATGAAGGTAAAACTTTGAAATCCAAGAAAGGTAAAAAGTCAAAATCTGTAACATGATTTCTTATGTTTTAACCCTAAACCATGATGATTTGGATCATTTATGGGGTGGCATTCCTTTGGAAGATAGACTGAAAGGTATGAATATATGTCCTCCAAGTTTGGTTCCTCCTACCAAACTCAAGCTTACTCATCGGCAATGGTTAGCAATGAATAGTGTCTCCTTATAAAGGGCATAAAAGGTATTTGCTGCTTATGAGAAAGCTCCTACAGGAATTTTTCCCTCTATTTCGAGTATTCTTCCTTCTCCTGTGGCTACAGAGGTTTTTATTCCTCCTTCTACAGAAGTCTCTATTCCTTATTCTTCCTCTGAAAGTCCGCTACCCACTCATTTGTATAGTCAGCAATCAGTCCATCTCATAAAAAAGATGGGCTATGACTTTCAAAAGGTGAAAGGCTTGAATTATGATAAAGGAATGCGACTTCCTTTACAACTTCAAAGTCAAAAATTCACTGTTGGATTGGGTTTTGAAGTTCCTCATAAAAATTCTCGCAAGAAGAAGACTAAGGAAAAGAAGACTAAATCCTGCAATATGGTACTTCATTCTCCTGAGTCTGAAGAAGAAACCTTTGCTGGTACGAGATCTGGAAAAGAGTACCACAAAAATTATGAAGGATCTTCCAAAGAAGCGGAAGACGTTCCAGCTCATCCATCTCCTGTTCCTGCTAAACCATATGTGGTTGAGAAGGGGAAACAGAAAGCAGTACGCTTTGACGTCCCATTAAAATCTGTTTCAAATCAAGGGGTGGTGATGAAACCCTACAAGTTTGATATTCTATCCCAGTTAGCCAATACTCCGGCTAGACTCTCTATTTTCGAGCTGCTTCATCTTTCTAAAGAAAGCCAAGAAACTCTGAGTGAAGCTTTGCTACAAGCAGACTCATACTTAGCTCAACTCAAGACTCCTGACAATATACTGGTGTCATGTCCACAATGTCATAGTGTGATGGAAGCAATTCCTAATATTACCTTCACATAAGAAGATATGCTGCTGAAGCATAACAAGCATGACAGACCTCTGTGCTACACCGGGTATATTGAATCTACTGAAATTGACAGGATTTATATTGATCATGGGTCTTCTATTAGCATTATTCTTCAGAGTATGCTAAGACCTTTGAGGATCCCTACTAGTGATTTGACTTACACTAGTACCACAATAGTTGGTTTCAACTCTGGAAAGAGTAAACCACTGGGGAAGATTCGTCTGAAGATTCAAATTGGTGATCTTCGAACTATGGCGACCTTTTATGTTATCAACTCAGATGTATCTTACAACATCCTCCTTGAAAGACCGTGGATACATGAGCATAACATTATGCCTTTAACTCTCCACCAATGCTTCAAGTACGTAGATTCTCAAGGGATTGTGAAGACTGAATTTGCAGATATCAATCCCTTTAAGGGTGTTGGAGCCTACTTCTCTGATTCAATACTCTACAAGCAGGAGCATGTGAAGGAGATATCGGATATGGCCGAAGATCGATCACCTGTCGAAGATCAATCTGTTAATAAAGATCCTCCGGAAGAGCAACCTTTGAAGATTAAAGTCAAAGGCCGAATCCAACCCCAACCTGTCAATGACCAACCATTGGTGATCAAGGTTAAAGGAAGAACTCGGGCTTCATCTAAGGAATCAGTGAGTATTCCAGCCAAGAGCCAAGTTTAACCTCTTATGATCAAAGTCAAGGGACGTACTTCTCGTACGAATGATCCAGAACCACTACTGATCATCAACCTTGGCAAGTCTACGCAGAAGATGGACGACGATCCGTTAGTGATCAATCCGAAGTGTAGTAGTCAAACTATAAATGATATAAATATTGATCATTCTGTACTTTCTAATATCAATGAAGATTTCCTTTTGGAGTACATGGCTGTCAAATTTATTGAAAGAATGACTTTATTTGATGATAATCAAAGTTATCAACATAAAAATGACATAAACACAGAGGAAATCTTATACATCGATCATAAGGAAAATTCTTTTCCTCCTCATATCGATGTTGGACCTTATGCTCAAAAGTTCCTAACATCTTCTCCCTATCTTCTTCCTGTAGCCTCATCATCACAAGCTTGTGTAACTTATAGACGTCACGAAGAATCTTATTTTGTGATTCCGTCTAATAAGAAAAACAAGCGCCAAATTGTGTTCGGCTTAGCTAGAAATATCTCTGTTGTTCAGACAGATGATCTTAGAGATAAAGATGAAGGAAGAATCCGAATTGACAAATATAGTCAATAATCTCTCAAGATTATCCAGAATATGGGATATAATTTGAAGACTATGCAAGGTCTCAATCAAGGCAAAGGTAGACGGTTACCATTATGTGGTGATCCATTTTACCAGAAAACTCGGCACGGGTTGGGATACAAATCGTCCCACATGTTTAACGAAGATATACAAGAAGAATTCTCTTCTAGTTCTTCACAATCCTCAGATTCGGAAGAAATCCAATTCATCGAATCAGATACACCCCACATGTACAAAGAAAATATGTAAGAATGTTCTTTCAGTTTTTTATAATCTTCATATTCTAGAGGAGACTATTATGATGAATCTGAGTGTATATTCTCAGTTAATATGGTTCAAACTGATGGTGAATCGGAACCATTTGAGAATGACCCTTGGGCACAACAAATGGACACTCAATGGGAGCTTCGTTTTGAACAACGACAGCCACCTACAGAGGATGAAATTGTCTAGATTGACGTTGGAAATGGAACTACGTCCAAGACGATATTCATCAGTAAAAATCTTTCTGAAGAAAAAAATGAAGAGTTGATACATCTGATTAAAGAATATATTGATATCTTCGCATGGAGTTATGAGGATATGCCGGGTCTAGATCCTAAAGTAGCTACTCATAAACTCAATATTCTTCCTAATGCCACGCCTGTGAAACAACAGCAAAGGTATTTTCGACCAGATATGATGGATACAATTAAAGCAGAAGTCAAAAGGCTGATTACATGTGGATTTGTTCGTGAAGAACAACACCCAGACTGGGTTGCCAACATTGTTCCTGTTATGAAGAAGAACAAAAAAGTCTGAGTTTGTATAGATTTTTGGGATCTTAATGTAGCTTGTCCAAAGGATAAATTTTTACTTCCGATTACCGATGTCATGATAGACAATACATGTGATTTTGAACGCATGTCTTTCATGGACGAATTTTCAGGATACAATCAAATTAAAATGCATCCAGGAGACGAAAAGCATACCGCTTTCCGTACACCCCTTGGAGTTTACTGCTATACGGTTATGCCGTTCGGACTGAAAACTGCCGGTGCTACGTATCAACGGGCCATGAGCAGCAACTTTCAAGAACATCTACGAAAAATAGTTGAATGTTATGTAGATGATATTTCTGTCAAAAGTCGATCAAAAGATGATCATATTCAAGACTTAAGGACGGTATTTGAGTTGATGCGTCAACATCAACTGAAGATGAATCCTACTAAGTATTTTTTAGGGATTTTCAGTAGAAAATTTTTAGAATTTGTCATCACTTCTCAAGGTATCCATGTTGATCCTGACAAAATCAAAGCAATTCTTGAAATGCGTCCTCCACGCAATCTAAAAGAATTACGCGGCTTGTAAGGTCGCATTGCTTATATAAGAAGATTTATATCCAATCTTTCTGGGAGATGTCAACCTTTCTCCCGTCTATTAAAGAAAGGTGTATCATTTGTCTTGGATGAAGCATGTCAGAAAGCTTTCAGTGACATCAAACAATACCTTACAAATCTATCTATTTTGGTACCTCCAGTGGTAGGAAGACCATTTTTGCTATATGTTCGAGCCTTGGACCATTCTTTTGGTGCTCTTCTTGTACAGAAAAGTGACAAAGGTCATGAACAGGCAATTTATTATCTTAGTCGAATGATGGTCGGAGCTGAACACAGGTATACTTCTGTAGAGAAGGAATGTCTGGCCTTGGTTTTTGCTGTTCAAAAGACACGACATTATGTGTCAGGACAGACTATCCATGTCATCTCCAGAATAAATCCTATTCGGGTATTGATGAGAAAACCGAGCATTCTTAACTCCAGGTTAGCCACCTGGGCGATGTTACTTACTCCTTATGATATGGTCTATGTACCTCAAAAATTAGTGAAAGGCCAAGCATTAGCTGATTTCTTAGTAGCTCACCCTATACCTGAAACATCGAAACTATATGAGGACATTCCAGATGAAGTCGTGGATTGTAACATGACTCTGAAGGATGACATTTGGCAACTATATTTCGATGGAGCATCGCGGGTTAGACCTAAAGGTAATATTGTCTCCGGAGTAGGCATTGTCCTAGTCTCTCCTGACAAAATGGTCATATACCGTGCTTATTCTCTTAATGAACCATGCTCCAACAATGTGGCGGAGTATAATGTACTGCTAATTGGTCTTCAAGTAGCAAAAGGATTGGACATTGAATTCCTGGAGGCTTATGGAGACTCTCAACTGATTGTTAATCAAGTCAGATGGACATATGAAGTCAGAAATCCTGACCTCATTCCATATCATCAAGTGGTAATCGAATTGGTCCTTTTATTCAAAGGATTCTTCATCGAGTTCGTACCACGTTCTCAAAATTTGGAAGCTGATGCTCTTGCTAGCTTAGCTGCAGACCTAATTGTTCCAATTAGAAGACAAAATACCATTACTTTGTTGGATTAAGACTTATTATGTGTCAAGAATAATTTGCATATCGAGCATAGTTATACTACAGAATCAAGTTCTCAACAAAGGGATTGGAGAAGTCCATTTATTGATTATGCGGTTCATGGGATTTTACCTGAAGATCCAAAAGAAGCTGCATCAACCAAGAGACGATCATTTCGATTCTACTATGATTCTTCCGTACATATGTTATATCATCGCTCTTATGACGGACTTTTGCTGCGTTATCTCTCGGAGAGTGAGGCTAAGCAAACACTCCGTGAAGCTCATGATGGTGTCTGCGGTGCTCATCAACTAGGTCCGAAATTACAGGACCGTATTCAAATAATAGGGTATTATTGGCCTTCCATGATAGCGGATGTTATAGATTATGCCAGACGGTGTAAAGCCTGTCAGATTCATGCTGATTTTATTCACCAACCATCTGAATTCTTACATCCTACAGCAGCTTCTTGGCCTTTTGAAGCTTGGGGCATAGATATTATTGGTCCAATTAACCCTCCTTCTGTCAAGAGACATCGGTTTATACTGGCTATAACCGATTACTTTTCTAAATGGGCGAAAGCGGTTCCCCTTACCGAAGTAAAAATATCTAATATGGTTAGCTTCATTAAACACCATGTTATTTATCGTTTTGGGATTCCCCGAAGGATAATCCATGACAATGGACCACAATTTGCCAGTTAGGCATTTTATCGATTCTGTGATAGGAATCAGATCCAAAATCTAGCTTCTACGGCTTATAATCTAGCTGCTAATGGTTTGGCCGAAGCTTTTAACAAGACAATCATTAAACTTCTCAAAAAGTTTGTCTCTTCTAATGAACGTGATTAGAATGAGAAACTTGGAAAATGTTTATGGGCTTACCGAACAACAGTTCCGAACTCCTACTGGTTTTACACCATTTTTACTGGTTTACGGATGTGAAGCTGTTCTTCCATTGGAAATCCAGATTCCATCTCTTAGAATAGCCATTGCTAATGAGCTAACTACAGAGAACAATGATCGCTTACGACTCCAAAAACTTGAAGGATTGGACGAGAAGCGTCTTCAAGCGCAACAGCACATTGAGCTATATCAAGCCCGCATATCTCGAACTTTCAATCGTAAAGTTAAAGAGAGGGTATTCAAAGTCGATAAGCTAGTTCTAGCTGTTCGAAGACCGATGGTGATGACTCATAAGAGCAAAGAGAAATTCCAAGCAAAATAGGAAGGTTCCTATGTAATCGAGTCGGTATTCTCCAATGGTGCTTATAGGTTGTCTAAACCTAATAGAGATTTGCTTATGATGCCGATCAATGGCAAATTCTTGAAAAAATATTATGTTTGAATTTCTTCTTTATTCCCCAGCTACCAATATTTGGTTAAGCTGATTACTTGTCTCCTAAAAGAGAATTTTTGATCTTCTGCCTTACCAGTTAATTAAAAAAGAGATAAGAGGATTTATTATTTATCATTTTCTTATGACCTCTGAATAAATATTGAGTCTACTTCTTTTCCTATCTATCATGTCCATTTGGCCTCTGAATAGATATTAATCTATTTTTTCTTTGAGTTGTTACGATCTGTCACGTTCATATTACCTCTGATAGTATCGTATGCTCTAAACAGAAAACGAGATTCATTATCTATCATGTCCATATTACCTCTGGATAGGTATAAATTTTTGAGCCGAGAAGACTTGTCATGTCACTATTACCTCTGACAAGTGTTTTCCATCTCATACCTATTGTTTATTTTCAAAATAAATGATAGAATCACAAAATAAATATTTTATTCATTTCTTGTAAACAGTACAGAATGAAAAGATAGAAGATTACAAAAATTCTTTATTTGCTTAAGGTGGAGCAGAGACATCTTCAAGAAGTTTTTGTAGCTCCGCTAGACGCTTTTCACGAGAGCTCAATACATTATTAGTAGCTACGGAGCGTCGAGCTTCGGGAGTACAGATGTGAGAAAGTCCAGCAAAAGTGACTATCATCTTGTCCTTGGCTTCGTCAAGGGTTTTGATGGTAGCCTCAGCTCCGAAGACTTGTTCCTCCAAAATTGAGCTTTGTGTCAGCTGCTGGTCTCGAGCTATTATTAATTGCTCCCTCTCCGCCTTCAAGTGAGCCAGCTCAGCCTCGACTTCGCAAATTCTATCATTTTGTTGATGAATTCTTATATTCAAAGTTTCATAGGCTTCTCTCTGGATATCCAGTTAGGGCTTCGCTTCAGTCAAAAAAGCCTTTTCTTTGGCCACCTTGATGCTGTACTCATGGAGGGCTTCATTGAAATTCGTCTCCCGAGCGAGGTATTCAGCTGATAAAGCGTCATACTCCTCTTGGATGAGACTTTCAGTGGTTTCACTTGACAGCTTTAAATATTCTTTGATCGGCTTTTCAAGTCCCTCTACGACTTTCTCCAATGTCGCTGCTCTCGCTGCATCATTAAATATGGCAACATTTCTGATAGTAAGAGCAATCGTCGTCTTCAGACTTTCATAACTGAGGCCCTTATTCAGGACTATTTTGATCAAAGTCGCCAGAGTCTTGTAAAAAGTATCAGTATGAATCTCAACTAAGAAATTCATTTCTGCACTTGAGCTCGGCGTTGCGGCAATGTCTATCAGATCTCTTCTCTGAAGACTAGGAGAAGATGTTGTTGCCTTAGTAGCAGACTGAGATGAAGCCGTTGTTGTCATTGCTACTATGGCCAACTGATCCCCAGGAGCTTCAGGGACAGTGTCTTCAGCATTTGTTACTCCAGTCGGTTCTGAAGTCGAAACTACTTGAGTTTCGGTGGCGGTAATTGGTACGGATGGAATGGTAGTTATTGTAGCTGACTCCGGTTCGTGTATTGTCTCCTCAGGAACTTGTACTGGATCGGTAGCAATAGCAGAGGATTCTATTTCAATGTTCCCAACTTCAGTTGATGATTTGACTATGCCTTCATCACCTTCTTCGACAATCAGCTCTGCAGGCTCTTCAAGTATTTCAGTTGTAATGAGTCCTTTTACAACTGATTCTTCATTGAAGTCTACTTCTTCTTCAGTAGCTTCGTCATCATCTATAGTAGATTCTACTGCAGTTTGTTCTTTATCCTTGCCCTCAGCATGAAGGGACAATACTGGCTGAGCCTGCAACTCTGGCTCTTGTTGTACCTTCATAGATGGAGGACATTCTTCTTGAGCATTTTCTTCTTCTGATGAAGAATCCTCTTCCTCAGACTCTGCATTTTCCTTATAAATATCTTCTTGAGGAGGAGGAGGAGCCACAAGCTTTGATGTGATGATAACACCTATAAAAATTAAACAAAATAAGTTAATATACAAAATATCATAATTTTGTTTAGATTTTGTATAATTTATATTTACCTGGAGTGGGTGTATGACGTGCCAAGTATGCGTCATAGTCCCCATCCCAGTCATCATCATAAAAATTAATAGCTAGTTCATCTGATGGGATGGGCTCTCGATCAACAGTATGTACTGGAGCGACATCCTCAACAACTTGTACCTTTGGTGTCAAAGACAGATGAAGCGACGAGCTGAGGCGGCCTGGAGATAGAACCCCTATACCTTCTGTGGATGTTGTCGGTTGAGACGCCGAGGACCCTTCTCCAGGATTAACGAAAGAAGATGTAACATGTTGTGGCTCCTCGACTGGAATATCAATCTTTGGGGTAACGGCTCTTGGTCTAGAAGGCCCTTTGGTGGTAATCTTCTTCTTCTTTTCTGGGATCTTCTCTAGAAGAGTAGCAGCTGCACCTTGTTTCCGTTTCCGGGTTTTGCCAATAATGATAGGTTCTGCAGCTTTTTCCCCCATTCCCATTGGGATTACTTTCAGATACGCATCTGGAACAGCAGCATCGTCGGGTATGTTTGATGCTACCCTGACTGGCTCTTCAACATTCCCTTCCTTGGGCTATCTTAGACTACCTCTCAAGTTGTAGCCATGGTCGAAGGAGCGGATGGAAGCATAAAAACAAGCATACGTATTAAGTATACGTAGCTCGGTGGTGCTTGTAGCAGTTGATATTCGAAATTTGGCACCGGTACAGGCAGTGCTAAAATATCTCCAGCCTCTTGCACCATCAATCAGCTTCCCATAATGACGAAAACTGGTAGAAGGATTGCCAACATGAAGTTGGTCATATCCGAACTGGCGAGCGAACCGGCTTGGTATATATGGTTCAAATGCACAGCTGTCTTTATTTCTGTACATCAGATGGGAGGGTCTGATGCACTGTAGCCATCTGAAAACTAGTACTGACAATAGAGTTCTTTCTTCAACTTCATCTTCAAATTGTACGTCGAAGCAATCGGCTGGAACTGGTGGTCGGGTACAGAAAACGTTCCAACCATAAGAATAATTCAATACTGCTCTGGTATCTGCCACTGTCATGGCAGTCCATGTAGCTTTGCTGAACTTCTGGAGGAAGACCTCCACATCATCTCCAGGGCCTGGCGGTACAAATTGCAGTTGTGATGCAATAGCCAACCCATAAGGTAAGTGTAGGGCATTTCTACCCTAGGGAATACGTTCCGGTGAGGAGCATTGTTGATTAGTTTCTCACCAAAAGTCCCCAGACCTGCGTTTATTCGGCACACCATTGCCGATAGCAGGTTGATTCTGGCTTTAAACACCAAACGTACCGCTGGCCATAGCACGTTTCAGTAGATTCTATCAATTGTACCGGTCCCCGGTACAACCCATCTCCTCAACCATAAAGAAAGAAAGCCTGTCAGCAAGGCTTTCTTGGAGATCTTCTGGCTGCCATATCTGAGGAAACTCAAGGCTTCGGTTCCTGCAGAGAAATCCCCAGTCTTGGTGGACAAATATTTGTTCGGAAATTTGTAGCCAACCATCATATCCCGTATTTTATCAGCAGGGATTGTTGAACCAGTGTTGATGGTTGGAGCTTTGTTCTTCTGAAATCTTTCTTTATCATCTTTGGATATCTTATCCTTGTGGTAAAAGAGATATGTTGTCCACTTGTTGATGTACGCCAAATGAGATCCACTTTCATGCATAGTAGTGCAAATCATGTAATGGCACATCAACTCTTTATATATCTCAACCAATTGAGGATTTTTCTCTCTTATTTCTGTTAGTTCCCTGTCGGAGGGAACATATTCTTCATATGGGGCTTCCTCCATTGGCAGCTTTGAGATGAATTGCATCTCGTGGAGTGCGAGACCTATTTCACCTTTTGGGGTCGCAAAAGTTCATGTTGAACTGATATATATCTCCATCAGAGCCATGAACAAATTACTGTTCGGTGGTATACCCTGACTAGTGGAGGCCACTGCTTCATACAAACCGATGTCTTTTAGCTCCGTCTGGAAGTTCCTCATAATCCAAACATTAATCTGAATCCAGTTCTGGTTAAAAGGAGTTAGCCACCCTGGTAGCCTGGGGTTAGCCTGAGGATATAATACTACAGCCCTTATGAACTTATTAATGAACATTTGGGTCTGTACTGGCTGAATCAGAGCGAAATCCTCACTCGGAGTGAATCCAGGCAAGAGACCGGAGAATGGGACAACACCACCACTGGGAGTACTGGTGTGGTAGCCCATGTTATTTGCTCTCTCTCTCTCTCTCTTAAAAATGATCCTTCCTGGCCTACCATGACTGCTGGGAGTCAGGTTCCATAGCATCTTTCGAGGATGGATGGCATGGATAAATGCAGACAAGGGATAATCTCTATCCATGTCGGGGAGGTACATTGATCTATCTCCAAACTTTAATACCCAAGCCTCCTTCTTGGGATGTGTTTTTGATTTGAAGTCTATTGCATCCCCGAATAAGAAAGCTGGCTTTGCAAATTGTTGGCCATCCAGCAATGTCAACACTTCTCCATTTATCATGGACAGCAACATTCTATCCCCTTGAGCAGCTATCAGTTGTGCTCTCTCTGCAGGATATTCCGGGTTCGACTGGGGAAACTCCACATGGTATAGGTTCTTCAAATAATTAGAGCCCACCATACCAGCTGATGAGCCAAATACTTCTGCAAGTGGGTGAATTTGCAAATCCACTGCCAAAAGAAAAAGAAAATAAAGTTAGTGAAAACCTAATTTGAAATTTTTACGTAGATGATTTGGTCTGAGTTTTACATATAAAGATTAAAGACTCTGACTATGCAAACTCTACGTTTATTAAAGTTGATAAAAACTTTTTGTAAAAGTTCTTTATTTTGCACAAAGTATTTTTACTTGTGAATTTTACGCTGGCACATGTTGATGTGAGCGTATTATGAATTTTACGCTGGCACATGTTGATATGAGCGTATTGTGAATTTTATGCTGGCACATGTTGATGTGAGCGTATTGTGAATTTTATGCTGGCACGTATTGACGTGAGCGTATTATGAATTTTATGCTGGCATGTGTTGACATGAGCGTATTTTTATTTTTACGCTGGCACGTGTTGATGTGAGCGTATTCTAATTTTTACACTGGCACATATTGATGTGAGCGTATTTTGAAATTTACACTGGCACGTATAGACATGGGCGTATTTTCTTAATTTTACGCTGACACGTATAAACGTGGGCGTATGTTCTTAATTTTATGCTGACACGTATAACGTGGGCGTATTTAATTATTTCAGTTTCTATGCTGACACGCATAACGTGGACGTGAAGTGAAAAAATTTGGGTTTTCTTCTCCGACGAACTCGCGGTCGAAGTTCAATGCTTTACCCTTCATTGCCGGAGCCACGGCGGGGTTGCTTTGTTGGGACGTCGTTGATGATGGGACGGGAGTTTTCGCGTGGTCGGCCGATGATGAATCGACGACGGGCTTCTTGCCCTTGCTGCCGACGGCGGCCTTCTTGGGGTCCATCGGATCGAAGCAAGAGTATGAAAGAGGAAGAAGAGTAAAGAGAGATCGGGATTACGAAAGACAAGTAAAGTTTTATCTCTATTCGAAGAGCTCTATTTATAGAAAAATTTTGAATCGGTTCAAATTTTTGAATTCTACGCTGACTGTTGGAAATCCCGACTTTTACGCGGATGACCGTTGGATGTCCCAAATTCTACGCTGACTGTTGAAATCCCGAATTTTACGCATCTGTTCAAAGTATTTCAAATTGAAAACTTTGAAGGGGGTCTTCAGGAGCGTAAAAAGTGCTTCATGGACTAAGTTAAAGAAGTTGAGAACTTTACGCAATTCAAACTGAGTCAAACTCAGACTCTACGCGAGCTACTCTTTACGCAAGCTATTCTTTACGCGATAAGCTTTTACGCGAGAGTTATCCTCCACTTTTACGCGTGGACGACAGACTGTCAGGCCGCATTTAATGCAAGTGATTTGATCTGACAGAATAATTTTCTGACAACAATACACAGAAGCCGAGGAAATCTTTTCACCAAGCCCGACGCTTGTCGTTTAGTATGCAGATGGGTAACTTTACGCCCAGAAGACAGCTTCTTTTACGCATGAAGGCTATTTGAGCTTTTTACGCTTAAGGCTTTTTGTGGGCGTCAAGTTTATTTGAGCTAATTTTACGCTCAAGGCTACTTTTCAGCCACTTTACGCGAGAAGTCTATTCTGAGCTATTTTTACGCCAATTCTACTACTTTATGCAGAAAGTATATTTTGGATCATTTTTACGCCCGAGCTTTCCTGGCTACATGAGAACGTAGTTTGCTTACGTGGCTTTCATGCCATACTTATCGAGGAACATGTGTACGTGCTCTCTCCATTTTGTTGAAGTAGTGGGATACGTGTCACCATGCGTAGAGATAAAAATGCTACATGGGATACGTATCAACGTACGTAGAGGATGATTTACATCGTGGGTGACAGTTACTCGCGTAGAGACCTAATTTTGTTGCTTTTTACGCACAAAGGGTCAAGTCTATAAATAGACTTATTTTTACATAGACAGCTTCAAGAGAGATCAATAGAGATACAGGAGAGAAGATTATGAGAAAACTCATACTTTCAAAGTAATATTCCCAGAAACATTTCTTCAACTTTTTCTCAAGAACAGGGTAAAGCAAAGCAAAGCAAGAAAGTATTCGACTGTGCCATCAGTGCCGTTGCTCGATACCTTTCCAGTGACTTAGTTCTTCCGATTGTTCGTCTTCTTCAAGCAGTTTTCTTCATCATCATCATATGGTCCAAGGAACAAAGTGATCGTTCTCAGATCAGACTTCCATAGCAATACTTCCCAGAACAATTTGTACTTTTGTACTTTTTCTCGTTTTCTTTCAAAAGCCAATTTTTAGGCATTTTGTTAAGTGAAACTCGCCAGTACCAAGAAGAGCCACTAGAGATAACTATATATAGTTTTAAGATATAGAGGTTACAAATCCAAATTGTTTAGGCTTGATGGTTAGTTGACTTATTAGGAGACAGTGTAGTGACCTAACGTATCCCTTAAAACTATTTCTAGTTATCCTAGCACAGTTCTTGTTAGTGAGTCTTACTTTCATTTCGAGGACGAAATTCTTTTAATGTGGGTAGATTGTGAGGACCCTAATTTTTGGGAATTATTTTTTTATTTTATTTTATAGTATTTCTAATTATTAGGTTATATTGTATATTTAATTAGGATTTTATATGTACTTTTGTGTCTTTGATTGTTGGAGCACAAGACATGCCCATCTCTTGAAATGTCCTTCATGATTTTTGTAGTAGACATGATAACCTTCAATTTGGTATATCATATTCCATCCAAATTTGTCCCCTAGCATCCTTTTGACTTCGTGCAACTTCGAGTCAAATTTAGGCAATTAGATTATTTACCATAATTTCATACCAAGCTTCCCATGTGAATTCGGAACTCGATATTGATCAAAACCATTTGACCCAATATATGGTTTTGACCTATTCTGAGCCTGTGACACACATGCCAAGGGAGTGCCACTCAATCGAGTATCCAGGTGCTATTTATTTGCGAATGGCACGAGAGACTTATTGGTTGACTCTTAGAGTTCAATTAAATTAGAAAATATATTTGGACCCTAACCTAGCCAACCCCACCTAGTAGGAAGCCATGTTAGGGTGCCATGATAGTATAATTATTATGGATTTATTTTGGGATGTTATACAGTCAATTAGATTTAAATACAATTTTGTGTATATGATTATATTTATAATAGTCTAACATTATATATATGGCCTTAGTTATGGTTAAGTTTGAGATACATATCGATTAGGAATTTTAGCACGGATAGTGTAGTCGTGTACTTTGACTGGTCTATTACCCATGGTAGGGAAGGCCGAGCCATAGGTGTGTTCTAACTAGGAAAATCAGACCAAGTTGTGACTTAACCTCCACCGATGATTTATTTATTTAATTATTAGATTATTGACTTTCTAGGAGACCCGGTTGTACCAATTTAGCCTCGACTTGACGCGAACCAAATTCCAATCTAAATAGACATGTAGTACTCATCAAATAACTAAACCAATCCATGTGGACCCCACATATGACCAACAAAAGATTATTTTCATATCATTTTCGTCCAAAAATAATCTCCTACATTGGCGGGCCATGCCATGCATGGAAACACCCTCCTACATATATAAACTCAACCCATAGGCCCATATATATCAACCCTTATCCAAACCCTAATCCTAACACCAAAAACTCTTATTTATCATCCAAGAGCATCTCCTTTACCATTAATTTCGAAAATAGCATCCCCTCCCCTCTACTACATCATCCCCTCCATCACATAACACATCCTCCTCCATAAAGGCTCCTTCTTTCATCCTTCTTCCATCCAAACTCCACCAAACCAACCCTAAAAACTCTATCTTCTCTATCCAACCATCTAGAACCATTGCCAACCCCTCCAAATTCATCAAGAGAGGATTAGCAAGCAATAATAGCAATAAAGGTGGGAGCTTTGGCAAGGAGAAGCCTCCACAACCCAACTAGCAAGGACTTTTGGTAAGAAATCCTAATTTTTTCATCTCATACCTATGCTATAAATCTGTAGAAATTATGGTATTAATTCTGTAGAAATATTGTTTTGATATCTCTTGGGTAGTATTTTCACCCATAAAAGTTTTATGAATTATGATAGCTATTTTCATGTTTCGGTAGAGCCAAAACTTACCACGTTGTGAAGGAACTATAAGTTTCTGTAGAAATTTTTCAAAACTGAATTTTATGTAGGTTAATATATTTAAATTAGGATTTCTAAGCATTTTTCATGAATTTATCAATTCAATTCTGGTCGGAAAAATTATAGGTCAAAACTAGTCATTTTCGGGTGACTTGTTGACCTAGAAGATTCCAAACCATTAGTACCATGAAACCCTTGCATCAAAATTTTATATTCTAATATTTAGGGTATTTTAATTCTGTTTAAATTATATTTTTGAGGATTTTCATAATTTTAGCTAATTAATGAAGTTCTAGACAAATTTCGGGTAGACTAGTCGACCCGATAGACAACTAGTAGTATAATTCTTTAGAAATATAAATTCTGAAAATTCTGAGATAAATCTATAGAAAATTAGTTCAAATAATATTCTTATTATTTTTATATGACTTTTTAAGTATATGATTGAAGTAGCAACATAACTTACTAATTGGGAGTTGGAAACCCAAAAACTGTGTTCGGTGTCTCGTGGAACCTATGTGTGATTGTATGGTCTAAAGGGTTCCACTAGAAATTGAATATAATCTTAAAACATTATCTTGACTAATTAAGTCATATTGTAAGTTCATGAGTAGTGGGTTAATTTAGTTAATTAATTATCTAGGAGCGTCCGGTTCCGGCGGCGTTGACACGGGAGCGACGTTTCAGATTCACAGCGCGACACCAGACAAGTACACCTTGCCAAACTTTACAGTACTTATATGTTTTTCTATTTTCATTCCTTCTTGCTTGGTTACATATTCCTCTTGTTTCATGTTATGGTTACTTTCTAGTTACACATGCACGTAGATTTTTCTATACTACTTGTTCTATCTCTCCTATCTTGTTCATGTCTAGTGATAGTATTGATTGCCATATTTTTTTGACCTGTTTGACCTGTACTTGACTTGGATATGACTAGATAGGCTTGATTTCCTAGTACCTTAGGAGAGAATATTTTATTAGCCGTGGCTATCCTCTATTGTTAGTGCCTCCCCGGGCTACGATAGAGAACCTATTATAGGACTGTTAGTACCTCCCCGGGCTACAGTTTTAGCTACGATTAATATTATATTCTCATGACATGTCACCATCTGTAGAGTTCCCTTACGTGTCATCTTTTCACCTACTTGTTATTCTTATTTTCTTGCATGTTAATTACTGTACAGTAGACATGTATATTATGTGTCTTGCTAGTCCTCTGAGGACCTGGTGATCTCTCCAGGTATTAGATGAAGGTATGGTACACTGATGGAGGATGATTGCTACACCAAGACTGCAAGTATATTTAGTTGATGTTTTATCATTCTCTTCCGTGATTAGATTTATCCTATATTAGATTACTTTGACATTGCTGCTGTATAGCCTAGTTTTACAAGCTTTATCTTTCATTAGAAGCTTGTTCAAGATAATTGCATTAGAGTCTGGTCCACTTTATTGTATATTATCTTTTCTTGTTACTTGTAATAACCGGTTTGCTAATGTCTGACCAGCATTAGTTTACTTGGTTTATACAAGAGTTTATCTTCAGTGGATTGAGATATTTGTAGTTGAATGGGTAGATTGTTTTAGAAAACCAGACAGCTTATACGTATTCGAGATGGGCTGGAGTCCTCTCGATGTGTAGCTGGCATGTATACGTATCCTAGTCCTAGGTATTTTGGGACTGGGGCGTTACACGAGTCTTACAGCGACTCGAAGCTCATCGTCAATCAAGTTCGAGGACAATACAAGGTTCGCCATGAAGACCTGATCTCTTATCACAAAGCAGCGTTGGACATCATCTCAACCTTTACTGAATTCTTCATAGAACATGTGCCTCGGCTAAAAAACTTTGAAGCTGACGCGCTGGCCGGCCTCGCTGCCTCATTAGCAGTACCGGTCGGCACACAACACTTTATTACAGTAGTGGGGCAGGATTTGGCATCCCAAAAATAATCTGTGCATGCGGGCAACTTATGTCATGGATACAGATACCAGCATCAACGTCAGAGACTGGAGGTTCCCGTTCATCGACTTTATCATCTACGAAATCCTTCCAAAGGACCCAAAAGAAGCAGTCTCAGTCAGAAGGCACTCGCTCCGGTTCTATTATGGTACGGCCACTAAAATGTTGTACCGACGCTCCTACGATGGACTTCTCCTCCGATGTCTATCAAACGAAGAAGCAGTCGAAGCTCTTCGAGAAGCCCCTGACGGAACATACGGAGCTCACCAACCTGGTCCTAAGCTACATGACCAACTTCGACGCATGGGGTATTACTGGTCCACCATGATGGCCGATGCTGTCGAGTATGCAAAAAAATATCGTGCTTTCCAACTACACGCCGACTTCGTCCACAGACCGTCGGGACCTTTATACCCTACGGTCGCCTCCTGGCCATTTGAATCCTGGGCATGGGCATAGTGGGACCTATCACTCCTCCCTTATCTAGGGGACACCGCTTTATCCTAGCAATCACTGACTACTTCTCTAAATGGGCAGAAGTAGTACATTGACAGAGGTGAAAAGCTTAAAGGTGATCAGCTTCATCAAGCATCACGTCATCTACCATTTCGGGGTGCCCCGGAGGATCATCCACGACAACGGTCCACAATTCATCAGCCATGCGTTCAGTAGATTATGCGACAAGAATCGTATTCAGAATGTGGCATCAACCGCCTACAATCCGACAGCAAACGAATTGGCTGAAGCTTTTAATAAAACTATCGTCAAGCTACCCAAAAAGGTCGTGTCATCCAACAAGTGCGACTGGGATGAGAAGCTCGGTGAATGCCTTTGGGCCTATCGCACAACAGTACGGACTCCGACGGGTAACACACCATTCTCTTTGGTCTATAGAAGCGAAGCAATATTGCCTCTAGAGATCCAGATACCCTCACTCCGAGTGGCGGTCATAAACCAGCTGACGGAAGAACACAATCAACGTCGCCGTCTGCAAGTGTTGGAAGCGTTGGATGAAAAATGCCTCTCGGCTCAACAATGCATTAAACTTTATCAAGATCGCATTTCACAGGCTTTAAATCTCAACTCCGAACGGAGGACAAGTATAGAAATAATATAACTCAATCACAGTCTAAGCACGATAGGATAACACAGAATTCTATAACTAAAAGAAAACAAATAAAAACTACTAAATGATAATATCTCAAAACAACTCAAAATAAGTTTAGTCTCAAATTATTACAATTCAAGTTCTAAACATAAATTTTAGAGCAAGTCTACTAAACTCATCTCCCGATCACTCCTGAGAGTCAGGGCCAAAGGTAGCTAATCCCTCTCTAGATCCATAGCAAGTAGGGCATGTATCCTCAGGGCTAACATCTGTAATATTTTTGTCAACGATCCAGTCAGGAAAGGAACGAGCACATCTCATCAAGAAATCCAAAGTAAATGACAAAGACTATAAAACAATTATAGACAGTTATACTGATGAAGCATAGTTGTGAAAATGGAGAAACAGTTAGAACAAGGAGAGTAAATACTGAAAGACAGAAGATCATGGCAATAAAGACTGTAAATATAACTAGCTGAACTAGAGTAATGTGATATGAGTCCAGGTGGTACAATATATGTCAAGTGTGATTCCATTCAATGATTCTAGTAGGATGATTCTTGTAATGGTTCTTGTGATGATCCTAGTAAAGATTCTTGACAATACTCATAGTGTGTTTTAAAATAACTGAGATCGATATGTAAACGGCTAAGGGTAATCTGGCACTTCACACACTGATCAGGTGAGGGATGGCTATCCTTTTTGTATAATTCACAGGGAGGTGGTTCGAGTATTTGGGAATGTTTACATGTCTACTCAAGTATTTCCCCATCCGATAAATATGTGTGAATCCATAACACGATACGTAAATAGAGAACAAATCTACCAGAACATGAATGTGCTTGTAGGTGCTTCTTGTAGTGGTTCTTATAATGGAGGCTAGACAAGTAAGGTATGTGTATCGTATACATGAATTCTATAAATATCAATCCGTGTTTGTAACAGAGAATCAAATAGAACTGACTAGAACTAAAATATAAAAATTGACAAGTAATGAAAGAACTATCAGAGAATGTACTCGCCTGGTATCCCGAATATCTGATGAGAATATAAGTCGAAACTGAAATCACAAAGTCCTATTTAAATCAACCACAGGTTACAAAGTGTCTAATATGAAATAAGAGTAATCTACAATACATTCTAAATGATTCTAGGTCCTTCTAGGTCAAAGTCAACCCTTGGTCAACCCTGGTCAACTCAGGTCAAACATGGTCAACTATAAGTCAACTAGTCCATTTACCAAATTTTAGGTCAAACTCAAGTTATCTAGTCATTCCAAGTCCGTTTGAGTCGATTTGGATCAAGTTTGACCCAAAGTTAACTTTTGTCAACTTGGTCAACTCGCTAGTCAACTATGCCAAGTTAGGCTTACTTGGTCATTTCTAACTAACTCACAAATCCTAGGCTATATCTAATAGAAAATCACTATATATACATATATATTCATTCATTCAATATATATTTTTCATTCAATATATATTCATTCATTCATTCAATATATATATATATATATATATATATATATATATATATATATATATATATATATATATATATATATATATATATATATATATATATATATATATATAATGCAAAGAGAGAAAAATGGGGGGGGGGGGGTGTACTGTTGTTGTGTAGGCTGCTGGTTGGGCTAAAAATCTGAGAACAACCTTTATATATATATATATATATATATATATATATATATATATATATATATATATATATATATAAGATGGGTGGAAAAAATATATATATATATATATATAAGATGGGTGGAGCTCCTCTGCTCCCCAGTCCGCCCCTTGCGGCCGAGTGGCCGGTCTACCTCCTCGGCCCGGCCGCCCCCCTATGTTTCCTCCTCCCCCTAGGAGGCCCTTCCCCCTCCCCTCGCCCCCCCGGTCGGCAGACCTCCGCCTGGCCCACCCAGCTGCGGGGGATTATCCCCCAACCACCGGATTCCTCCTGCCGTTCGGCTTCCCCGCGCCGGAATCCGCCTGGACCCAACCCCAGTGGGACATCCCTCCCCCCTCGCTGGCTTCCCACCTCGGCGCCATCGCCCTCGGCGTCGTAGGCGTCGTCGAGCTCGGCGTCAGATCTCGGCTCCCTCCCTCCCCTCCGGGTCCTCGCCCCCTCCGTCTGTCGCTCCGGCCGCTGCGTCGCCCCCACCCTCGGACGCGGTCCCACTCCCCGCTCTCCTCTCCCTCAGGCGAACATCCGCCCTGGCTCCTCCCTCTACCCTAGCTTTCAGCGTTCCCGCGGCAGCTTCCCTTTCGGCCCCCGCCGCCAGGGTCTGTCCCGTCCCTCCCCCCCTCGCGGTGGCGTTCACCCCCTCAGTCGAGGCCACCCGCTCCTCCCTGCGATAGCCCAACTCGGCGACCTCCTCCCTCGGCCCCCCGACGGAGCTCCCCGGCGGACTTGGGCTGGCCCCACCTCTTCGTTTTCCCCCCTCGGTGCCGGCGTTCTCGGCCTCGTCGTCGGTGGCACCATCTTCTCTCCCTCCTGCCTTCCCCCCCTCCCCGGCGCTCTCTCCGGCTCAGGCCGGAGGGCCCTCCCCCTCCCGGGCGGTAACCGCCATCACCGTCTCCTCTCCGGGCACGGCTCCTCCTCTCGCAGCTGTTCTCAGCCCGGTCCGTCCCCCCTACGGCTTCCTCCGCCTGTCACCCCCACCCCCCCTCTTTCGTCCGCCGCTGGTTCCTCCGTCGGAGCCCCTCTCTCGGCGAACCTCCCCCCCAACCCCCCTCCGTCCCGCGCCCTCTCCGCCCGGAGGACGACCCCCGCTCCCTCCCCCCGAAGGCCGAGCTCGCCACTTCGTCCGTCCAACCCTCCTCCGGACGGGCGCTCCCCACCGGAGCCCTCTCTCGGGACGAGCGCTCCCTTCTCGGGTCACGTGCAACGTTTCCTTGGGCAGAGAGCCCCCTGCGGGCAGTGAGCCGCATGCACCCCGCCTCGGGAAGCATACCCCCCACCCAAATCTTGGGCTGTGTGCCCCCCTCCCCCGCATTCCCAAATTTCAAAATTAGGTTTTGAAATTTCAAAATTTCAGTTTTGTAATTTCGAAATTTCGGAATCTCGATTCTAAACCTTTTATATTTCCTACCTTGTCTATCAGGGCCCATTTGTGTTTATCGGCCCTGCATCCGCATGTAATGCTCTTTCTGAGCTATCCTTTATTTCAATAAAATTTTATTTTGTAATATATATATATATATATATATATATATATATATATATATAAGAGAAGGGAAAGAGGGAAGGGTGTGTGAGCTGTGTGTAGTAAGGTAGGGCTGCTGCTAGAGGGTTTCCCCCAACAAATCCAACTCACAAGAACCAAAACATATATATAAGCCTCTATATTTATACTAACACTATGTATATATAAATCATAGTTTAACTACAAAATTGAACTAGTAAACTAATCTAAAACCAACATCAAACTCATAAATCTGAGTTTATACTCAGAAAATCGATTTCAAACAAAAATCCAATCAAATATAACCCAACACAAATACAAAAACCCAACTCAATACCCAATTCTCAAAATACACAACTTGAACTCGTGAAACTTGGCAAACACGAAGGTGTCTATGTGTGTGACATACTCGGGTACTCACGGGATCGAACCCGTGTCCGTATCGTGTCCACGAATTGTGTATCGCACGGGTACGTACGCGCATGCACGGTATCAGCCGAATCAGAGCAGACACGATAACTTCGCGAATACTCAACGAAATCTCGTAAAATTTTAGGAGCACATAGGCAGAGGTTGTCCCCATGTGTCCATAAAATTTCACGCGAAACCGTGTCCTATGCGTCGAGTTATGACACTCAGATTGCAGGGTTATACGTACGCGTGCGCGGCCTCGTAGGCGCGTGTCGACGTCTGTAGCTCACGACACGAGCCACGTCGTGCCACGTGGTCGAGTCTAGGGCTAACCTAGGTCTAGGGCTACGTGTCCATGCTCCTGGTTCGAGTTCTCGTTGCGTCGTGTCCGCGAACGAAGGTCGTGTCAGCAGCAATTTCTGGCTGCATACACAGTATTGGCTTAACCGTAAGCATTGGATTTCTCCGCGCACGCTCCACGAAACATCGTAAAATTTTAGGAGCACGTGGGCAGAGGTTGCCCCCACGTGTCCATGAAATTTCACACAAAATGGAGTCCTATGCGTCGAGTTATGACACTCGGACAGCAGGGCATGCACGGGCCTCGTGCACGCGTGTCTGTGTCCGTGTCCGTGTCCGATTTGGACACTGAAAATGTGTCAAATCGAGATCCGTTTTCACAAAAGTTATTTCAAATAATCACAGCAATAAATTCATGAAAACAGAATCACAAAATACCAACTTTCATTTCTAAGCGACATTTCGTCGAACACCTGTTCCAATGAACCGACACGTGTCTGATACGCCTATCAAACGAATACAAAAACCTGCCAAACTTCATGCACAGGTCTGGGGTACCTATATGGATGCATCTACGAAGAAAAATCGGGATTAATAAGTGTTTAGAAGGGTTTACCTATTGAGAGTCAATATCTCAATGAAACGAGCCTCCAAACGCGTCGATGCTGATTTCCTTCGGTCCAACGCCTCCGACCCCTCGCTAGCAAGTCTCTAGCAGGTTCCTCTCCTCCCAACGATCGTAACGTACTTTGTTTGGAAGGATTTGGATGAGAAACGAGAAAATAGGCTATTTGGAGGAGAAGACAATTTCTAGGGTTTTACAAATAGGTGGCTACTACTCATATGCACATGAAGAGGGGGGTTGTTGTTTGGGCAACCAATGGGTGTATCTAGGGTTAGGTTAGGATTTGGGATGGGCCACCATGCAACTGAAGTCCAAGGAAAGCCCAATAGCAAAAAGGCCAAAAGCTATGTATTAAAATAGCCTAAAAATAAGTCAATTTGTTTCCTAGTTAGGACTAATGCTCCAAATTAAAATCTAATTTGCCAAATAAGTTTCTAATCACATGGTTAGTCTTCTAATCAAGGTTATCTATGGTTAAACCATCTTCTACTACCAAAAATACTAATCAAAGACTAAACACCAATCAATTTAATAATAAAAATAATAAAAATTTAAATTATCACACAATTACTAAAATATCCTAATCCAGAAAAGTGGTGGTGACAGCTAGCGTCGACGTGACGATTGAGGAGCTAGAGACAAAGGAAGAAGCAAAGCAACTCGGGAGATCGGAGATCAGTGGCATGGGGGAGCAGGAATTCTATTATGGGACGACAGGCATGGAGTCCAGTTGAGGACCCATGGGGTCGATACCCTCTCATCAGACTAGAGGAGGAGATTGTTGGAGTCCAGTCTGGATTTGGTGACAACATACTTATGGAATCCAAATCTAATTAAATATTTGATTTGATTTGATTTGATTTGATTTAGATGTCCATAATTGGTGTTATGCTATTTTTAAGATTCTTATTTTAGGAAATCCTATTATGATCTAAAATAGAAAATTGATGGGCTAATTTTTATGTAATATGATTCTTATTTGAGGGCTTCCTAATTAAGAAATTATATTATGACCTAAAATAGGATTTTCTCATCCTATATATATTTATGGGGTGAGGGTGGAGGCACAAAGAATAAGCACAAAAGTGGAGATTCGGGATGCTTGTCCACAAGAAAATCTAAGAGAAATTCTGTACTTTGCTCTTAGGACTTCGCCATCCAAGACAGAAGGAAGAAGAAGATCTAATCGAGGAGTCGTCAACTTCGATTAGGGAGATTGCTACGGGTTGGTGAGTGATCTCAATTGTAATCTTCTATTTTTCTTCTTGAGAGTGGTGAGGGAGTTGAACCTATTAGGACAAAGGGTTCAACGTGAGTTCTGTCAATCTTGTAATAGTTAGGATTATATACTAAAAACATCACTTTTGTATTAACTTTATTTTCTTAAATTTTGAATGAGAATCATATGGACAATGTTTGCATATTGTATTTATTACAAGTGTTGATGCAAGTGTCTGACACTCCATATTGTAGATAATATGGTGTGTGGTGTCACACAGAAGATCATATTATCAGTTTCCTATGGAATATATAAATGGTTCACAACCTAGATGGACTTGGACAATCTATTGGAATGGTTGTAGTATAATCTAGTATTAGTCTATCTTGACTATAGGTTTACACTAGTACATTTTATGTGTAATAAACAGGACCACTTGAGGTTGTTCTCTTTGTACTGACTACATAAGAGAACATACACCTCTGTTATTATGGATGCTTGTGCTCTTAATTCGGATATAATAACAGACATGTATATGCAGTGTGCATTACTTTGACTCATAAAAGAGTGAGATTCATTATAGGTCAACAACCTCTATGAATTGGGTAATAACATTGTATGTATAATAGGCAGTTGATTATAAAAGGAATCCATGTCCCGATACACCGGGTTGATGATGTTCCCTTAAGGAGCTCATAAGGATTATCATGTAAACCCTGCAGGTGGATTATATCCGACATGACAAATAAAGTTGAGTGGTACTACTTAAGGATAAAAGATGTCGATCAATATAGTTGTCAGTAACTTAATCTGATCGACGGACATTCGATATCTTAACATAGGGAGCCAAACGAGCATATAATAGAAGGAGCCCACAATCATAATTTGGGATTAGGAAGGTAGTGCAACAATAGCTCATTAGTGGACCGAGCTATTGTTAATGGGCATGGGTTGTGTGTTCGGGCTGAACATAGAACACCCAGAACCGTTAGGAGACCTAACCATAATTTCTTCTCAAGGTCCCTGCCGTAGCGTAATATATATCCTTTATTCTCTGGCCGCCAAATTATTATTAGAACTAAGAAACTTTCTCTAAATTCATAATCCACGTAAGGAGAGAAAGAAGGGGCTGCCAAGGAGAAGAAAAGGTTGGGAGATCGTCGCCCACACAACGTCCAACCCGAGGAAGGAATACGTGCAGAAGATCTTGGAGTCATGACTGCTTGAGATTACTAGGAACTGTTGTCTTCTTCCCGCCGTAGGTATAATTCGTGAACCCTAGTTTCCGCATATGAAAGGTTAGAACATGTTTATATCTGTTTAACTTTCTATCAATCAATACGCACACCAAACTAGGGTCCTGGGAATCCCCAGTTCCATCAATAATTTTATCTGAGTTATTAAAGGTTGAAATTTGTCCAGGTAACGTACGTCACAACCATATACTTGTCTTCATCTTGTGCTTGGTGTTCATTAGACGAGAGTTGGTTTTGGTCAGGTGTGTTGGCAAACGCTTCAGCACGCGCTCAACAACTTCCTTATTAGTTTTTGTTATTGAGCAAAGATCGATATTTACGTTGGCGACTAATGAGGTCTAGAACAACTCACTACCGTCGATACTGTGGCGTATGCTGGACGCGATTGCAACTCGTACCCGATCATGCGGACACGAGTCGTGACATAGTTCGACCCAATTTGGGATTGGAGAGCGACACATGTGCTCCATATATCCCTTCAAATAAACCATCTTTTGTCATTCCCATTTTCCAACAACTCGAAACATGATTGGTTGGTCAAAATTAGCCATAGATAGCTGATTTGGCAAGTATGAGACCAACTTGGATTTTGTTGATATTCCTCTCTTATGTACTTGTTCTTCTTCAGCACCAATGATGAGTGAGAGCCCACCTCTTTTTGTGCTTCCTAGTGTTTCCATATTATAATTCGGGTTAGTCAAACATAGGTTATACCAAATGTTTGTAAGGTGAATTTTGTAAGTGTTTTGTAAGCAATTTATATCTAATTAACCTTGTTAGCAATAATTAAGCAAATCAAGAGGTTGTCATATGGAATGATATTCATACATAGAAATCTTGGATGGTCAACTAGGCCTCACACAGCAAACATAGCCTAGGGTTTGTATTTTAAGTATTACTATAATGAGTAATATAAATATACTAGTATAATACGAACTCCAATAAAATTGAATTATATGTAGATCTAATTAACCTAAACTACTTTAGATTAGGGTTTTGTTGGACACCTCAATCGATGTCTAAACCACGTGAGTATCCGATCTTTAATTGTATTCATACAAGAGCTACGGCTAGAAGACCTGAAGATCCTTCTTAAAAAATGACTTTGAAATCATAAATATTTCCCTTCTTTCACTGCTT
The DNA here is from genome assembly GCA_029216955.1 of Iris pallida. Lineage (NCBI taxonomy): Eukaryota > Viridiplantae > Streptophyta > Magnoliopsida > Asparagales > Iridaceae > Iris > Iris pallida. The sequence goes on from JANAVB010021797.1 coordinate 12,959,326, forward strand.
TTTTGTATTGATTATAGGCGACCATAATTTTTTAGCATTATTTAGTGTCAGTATAGCTTGAATTTTGACAGGGCCGGCCCGGAACATTTTGATGCCCAGGACTAAATACAAAATGATGCCCCTTCTTCAAAAATAGATTGAAAATAAAGTAACAAATTTTTTTTTGCATGATACAATAAACGAAAGCGAACTCTTTTGGCCTGGGGCCTGATTATGCCAGCTAACCTTAAATTTTGTATCAGGAATATTTCTTGGCAAATGGCAATACTACTTCTGTAGTTAAAAAAATTCCGATGCAATATGTTATTTAACATTTCGTGTTTATATTTTTTTCAATACTAGGATTGAGATATATGGGTTTGTTTGCCTAATTTATCAACAACAGAGAAATTCAAGAAACATAAAAAAAAAGCCAAAATCAGGAGGAACAAAAGTTACAAGAGGAACAAAAGTTACAAAATATTTCAGTTTGAAAATGAAATCATTGTGAAATCTTAACTGCAAATATTTACGAAAAGATATTCAACACTAGGAACATATAATTTTAGGTGTGAAATCTTAAGTACAAAGATAAACGAAAAGACTCATCGTCATCGGCTCATCGGTATTCAACACCAACGTGAGATCAACTATAACTCACAACACGTAGTGAGCTAAATATACTACAGAAGCTGATTGAAACTTAGTTACTATAAAAATGTGCATAAATATAGATATTACGAAGGAAGACCGAAGATCTATACTACAAACAATATGTATCCTAATTTTTAAAAGATGCAAAATTTGAAATTTGTGCTTACAAAGTAGATTATATGTAAATATAAGTTGGAACTTTCGAAAAAATAAACTACATCAATAGAACCCCTCATTGAAAAGATGGAGGCAAAGAAGATTTTCCTCAATCATCAATGACATAGGGAACTAAAAAAACATAATAAAGCCAACATCATGGGGAACAAAAGTTACAAATTATTTCAATTCTCAAAATAAAAGTCTTGCTAAAATATCATGTTCACATTGATACCTCTATCTCACATTTTCGTCTCCTCTTCGGTTAAGGCTCAAGCAGAGGCCAGAGAGAGAGTAGCTTGTCTGCCGCCGTGGCCTCCTTTGTGTAGTCTTACTTCCTGGAATCCTTGTGAAGGATTCTATGAGAAGAAATTGAAGAAAATTAAAATTTTGTATTTCAATTATAAGCAAAAGAGAGAACGAAGAGAGAATTAAAATGAAAAATTAAAAAAACACTTATTACTGGTCATCTGGAATTAGAGCGACGTAAAGAACTTTTTTCCCTCTGAAATGTAAAAGGAGATCTGAAGTGATGAAAAAATTCTTTGAAATTGAAGAGTCGGACGACTATCCAATTCCCATGCGCTATGTCATATTTGTTGAATTGCTAAATGATTTTCTTCCGACCTTGAACTTTGAAAGAAATCAGAGTAACAATATTTTATTACTTATTATTATTACTAACTTTTGAAAAAATTTGGGGCCCCTTGGGATTTGGGGCCCAGGGCACAAGCCCTGTTTGCCCCTCCTCCGGGCCGCCCCTGAATTTTGATAGAGAAGAAGACAAAGGAAAGGATAGGGATTTCAGGTTTCTATTTGTTGCGCTATACATGATTTTTTACGTAGATTGGTTATGATTTCAGCAAGCTATTTCAATATGTATAGGCCTTGGAAAGGGATATATTGGTAACTACTCTGGTATCCTAATTATTGTTTGATTAGGATTCCTAATTTTGGTCTCACCGTTGGTTTAGGATTATACATCACAAGTTTTATAATACTATACATTATGAGTTTCTAGACGGTTCTAGACTTTTCTAGAACTCTCTACATGCAATCATAATTTTGATTTAGGATTTCACATCACAATTTTATGATGTGATTAATTAGGATTTGACTAGATCAACATCTAGTTGAGTTATGTACTAGCACAAATCAGCACGATTGAAACTAAGTCAATCAATAGTAGACTAATCACCATTAAGCCCAATACAAATCAAGCATAATTACTACTCCACCAACTCTTGTGTGTGCGACCCATTAGGCTTAACACAAAAATTGGTTGTATTAGAACAAAAGATCCGACACACTGAATTTATTAGCAGCGGAATTCCGAAGGTCTATTTTCGAAAACCCTTTTCTGTTGGAAATTTCTCTACTAGCCTAGTTTGACACTTAGCAGTGTTATGATATTAGAAGCATCCATTCAAGAACTTGTCCATGTAAAGTTAATGTAAAATTTACAATTTTTGTCGTACTACGTCTCGACTAAACTTACAACACAAATATTATGTCAAATAGTGTTCATTGTAGTGACTATGAGTCTTGATCTCGTCTGTTAACACTTTACCAACAAAGTAGGATTCATTTACTCTCAGATCACATTGTGCAAGCACTACGCCAAAATATACATTTTTCGACAGACCAAAATCGTCGTAAATAATGATAAACGACAGTTTTGATCCGTCAGACCATCCGTCGTTAATAGCGCGTCCCATAATATAAACGACAGTTTTGAAATGTCTTTTTCTAGCTGAAAATATGACGGTTATTGTTTGTCAAATAAAAACAACATGCTAAAACTATCAAATTATCTGTGAATTGGTCGGCTATTGTCTTTCTTTTCAATAGTTAAGGTCTGTCGTTTTTCTAGACACATAATTAAAAAAAATTCTCAATTCACCCATATCAAAATTATATAAACATGTTCATCCTCTATATAATACTGCTAAACTATAGTTTCATATAAACATCAACAATCATCAACAATGAAAAAACTCAATTAAAATTGTATTAACTAATAAAATGTATCGACTTTACATAACAATATTCCATCAAAATCAAAATGAAACCCCAATGTTGCTTGTAGATTTTGATGTAGTTCTTCGCTGTCACACATAATTGATGCCTCGACACAATTGGTAATTTCTAGAGGTTGATGTTCAGAGGAAAACTCATGGCAATCCAGAAGGTGTTCAAGGGAGAACTGATATGATGCAACGTATCGATGCATCGAGTCACCTAGACTTGCTCTACCATTCTGCCACCAAAATTAAGATTATAACTTCAAGTTTGTCAATGAAAACATTTTAAAAATAGAATAAAAGAATTCGCACCTTCTGAAGTGACCCGATGTAAGATTGAGGATCTTCCATTTCTCAAAACATTGCTATTAGTGCCATTGCAGCCTTTAGGATTTGGTTGGTGCATTCACGTTTGTGTTGTATTTGTTTTCTCATCTTATTAAGGAGACCACCAGGAGGGACACGTGGAACGGGAAGCTACCATTTCTCTTCCTGACGTTGATCCATCCCTTGATCATCGACATACCAAAATTATGGTTCGCTGAAGGTATCCATATTTCCTTAAAAAGATTGGAAAATCAGTCAGAGTGATCATGGTCAAATTTGATATGAAACTTGCAGAGGAAGAATAATTACGATGAGCATATTTTCTAATTTCTTCAGTGCAGGGAGACTGATATGTAGATCTGAACGCGGTCTACAATTCATGACCTGAGTTAAAAGAACCAAAGAGAAACAAAATCATTAGATAAATGGAAAACTAATGCTCTTGTATTATTATAAAGTTGGAAAGTTGTACCAAGAAATAAAGAAGTCTTCTATGTCCCCTAAGCAATTGAATATATTACCTTTCACTACCACAAATATGGCCTACAATAGCATGCGCCGAACGCTATAAAAAGTCTTCTATAGCATTTAGTCCGCTATAATTGCCTCCGCTATAGTACGTGAACGCTATAACATTATAACATTCATGAATGCTGTAGATGGTTTATAGCGTTCATGAATATTGTAGATGTTTTATAGCGTTCGTGAATGCTGTAGATGGATTATAGCGCTCATGAAAGCTGTGGTTGGTCCATAGCGTTCTTGAATGTTGTTGATGAATAATAGCGTTCATAAATGCTGTAGATGGTGCAAAGCGTTCTTTAATGCTGTTGATTTATTATAGCTTTTCTGAACGCTGTCGATTTTTTATAACGTTTTGAGTGCTATAAATCTGCTACACAATTTCATATCTGAATAACCTATTATGTATCACATACAATTATCATGTGCATCATAAAAATTCATGCTGAATCACAATTTTGATTTCAACAATTTCAGTCGCAACTTCCATTTCGATCAATCAAGATATAGAAAAGGTTTGCCAAAATAAATAAATTCATACATTTTTCATTAAAACATTCAAGATATACAAAAAGGTGTTGTACGCATCCAAAATAAAATTTTCATGTAAAGAGAATTCAAGATGTACAAAATGTTTGTAGACTAATGCTAGTCCAAAATTCAACTAAACCATTCCCATTTCCATACAAAATATCAGTAGGCCAAAATGCAGCTCGATCGACTCTTTCCTTCTAGCTTATATCCACAACCATCAAAAATTTACACGCCAACTTACACAAAATTGAGAAGAAAACACATTAGCATTATTATATAAAAAATAAGTTCACACAAGATCATGTATCCATGTATTCCATAAACATTTATCTTTGTTGCATTTGTATTCCAGTATTTCTCCTACATTTCTAACGATCTGGTATTAATTTATATATGTTAACTACATGCCAGAATACACACTAAGATGCAATACATCTACAAAATCTTTGTAAGAAAAAAGTTGGACTAGGAAGAGTGTGTGTGTGTGTACAAGTGCCAAAATACACACTAAGATTCAATCTATACTCTCTTCTTTCATGACAACTCCACAAGTATAACTAGTATACTAGGTTTCCATCAGAGATTCAGAACAAAAAGAAAAAAATTGCCATCAGAGATTCAGAAGATTAATATAGATGACAACTTTTTCCAAAATTTAGATCATTTTTTGGCCAAAATTAACAATCGTTGCCCCTTGCCAACTTCCCCTGCTACTTTGTGGGGGTGGAGAAACAACAGAAGTAGAAGTGTGCACACAAATACACAATTGAATGTACCGGGTGTCCGGACAGCTATAGCGGTTGCTTTTGCTGCTACTTTGTTAGTTGTTAGGGTGAACAAAATGAATGGGCTTCCTGTTGCATATATCCATAAAAAAATTTAAAAATTTTCCCAATTTTTGGGCTGAGCTTCAGCGCACCCACGCCCATTCTGGGCTCCGCCTCTGTCCGCAGAAAATACATGCCTGTACTGCAGTCCCAATCTCTATATACAGTAACACAGGTTGCTCAATTCCTAACACACACACACATTGCTCATATTACCTCCTACTACCAGTTTCTACATATCCTGCCCTGCTGCAGTCAGGAACCCCCTCCCTCAGTAGTGATTCACTGACCTACGGTTCGCTGCAACTGCTACTATGCGTATCCTATATTCTGCTCATCACCCTTTACGTGTACTCTATTGCTTCCCTCAAACCTGTACACCCATTCACTGTTTTATGGCATATCACTACCCCACACTCCTCTTCTAAGCAATCGACACCCATTTATCCAACTAATACCTACATAAGGATATAGGGTACACACTGATACCCACGGATACAAACTCTAGTGAGAGCAATCTGGAACTGCCCAACTGCACATCCTTAGGGTTGTGGGGTCGTTAAAAAAGAGATGAGAGACAGAGGGAACACTAAAGTTTTTGTGGAGGGCTTGGAGAAAAGAGAGAAGCAGTCTGAGAGTGAGAAAAGAAACCAATCTTATAGGTCCAAGCAAAACAAAACTAATAATGTATATAGAACAATTTAGCAGCAGAAGCAGATGAACATAGAAGATGAAAGATAATAGAGTCAAATAAAAAAAACATCACCTGGGCTATGCGAGGTTCAAGCAAAACAAAACAACAAATGTAGTTGATAAGCTTGTTACGAGCAAACCAATCTTATAGATTCTGCACATCCAATACCAGAAACATACATAATCCAGTGGCCACCACATACAAAATAAGGCAAACACAATCCAAATAATTTAAATTAACAAAACCAAGCATTTGAAAATCAATATAGAAACTAAAACATGAATCGGGCACATTAAGAGATTAATGTGTTGCAATTTCGTGGAATAAGCTACAAAAAGACACTCACTTGAAACAGCTCAATTGTAAAACACGTAAATATCAAATTTGAAATTTAATCATCCTTCTGAACATTAGCATAAGAGTGTAATACCTAGTAATTTCTATAAGAAGACTTGGTATGTTCAAAAATGGTGAGAAGGTAAACGACATCTGAATGTGGTTCATATATTCAAAAACTTGCAATTATATGACAATTCCACTTGAAGACTCAGATCCCCACTATCTTGTGGCCCAGATCAGCCAAGTTTGGACACACAGCTCATCCAAGGTACTAAGAAATCGCTAAAATGTTACTTGACCTCTATGAATGACATTCGGGTAATGTTGACTTATCCAAGCCTCTTTCTCATCACAAAGTTCTGATAAAGAAAGTCATCAAGTAATAAAGGAGGCCTGCCAAGTGTCTAATTTTTAGGCTTAGTTAACGAAATACCGAAAATTTCCTTTATTTTGTAAATTGCTAAAAGTTAACTATTATCAGCAATAATGCAAAAGATAACTGCGTCAAGGAAATGCATAGTATATGTAAATGAAATATCTAAGAACATAATGGATTAAGCATATGATTTTATCTATGAGCATTCGCTCCAACTGTCCTCAAAAGACCAAAAGATTCTAAAGGCGGATGGGATGCTCTCTGAGTATCAAAACTGGAATTTTAGACAAAATTATCGGAACGTGTATGTGTGTATATATGTAACCTTTCATTCCACAACGTAATCTCTAAGGTTGAGAAATGTTGTGGAGGTGGCACAGCCATGGATATCCGTGAAGCCGAACAAAGAAATATGTCGAAGGGGATGACTAGAGAGAAGGTCCAACCTATATGGGATTCTTTTCTCTCATTATTCTTTTTAACTTTCTATATGCAATTTGATGACCCAAAAATAGATTCTAAACTTTCCTTGGTGAGACCCTAAGAGGAGCAATAATGCACAACTCAGCTGCAACCAATGTGCAACTTTTTCATAATTTCTCTTATATCTTTTGCGTCTAATGATTATGACTGTAGAACAATAAACCTTGTTTTCCTTTACATTAGTTCGTTACCAATATCAATACCATATTTTACGCCTTGAATTCCCTACTAAAGAAGACTACTTGGAGCTTCAGCAGATCTAGACTCAAAGAAGAGTTTTTATTCCTCCACATCTACCACTCTATTTATATAAGTACAATTTGCTCTCCGCCCTCAATGGAGTAACTATATGTTTCTTATTTTGTAGTTAACCAATCTATTAATTAGACTACTCTAATACTCTATAACATAGTTTGCAGTATCGGCCGTTATCGATACGGTTTGGCACGTTCCGAACCGACCGATACCTGATACTGACGATATTGGGGGTCTCTTTTTCGATCAATTCGACAAAGAAAATTGAACAAAAAAGACCAACTAACAATGGTGTAAAAGCATAATAATATTGTAAAAGCATGTAAAGGAAAGGTAAAAAAACGTATCGATTGCATGTAAACAAATCGGGACTACTATTTCAGAAAAAGAAAAAGAGGAATTTTTTTTCTTTTCATTTTAACCTTGGAGAAATTGACGAAGCGTCAAAAGATGACGGATTAGGCGGTGAAGAGGAACACGAGGATGTGGAGCGCTGCGGCGGCACCGAGGAGTATGCACGCATCGCCGAAGTCGAGTCTCGGGACATCTACGAGGAGTTAGGCGGTGTAGAGGACAACGAAGGGCTATGCATCGATGCGTCGGGCCCAGTGCCTCCGCTTCAGATGACCCACTACTTCCGCCAAGTTCCCTTCCACATGAATCTTGCCATCTTCTCCTCCTCCTGCAGATCTAGTAATTGGGGTTTTCTTCGGTGAGGAAAGGGGCCGACCTAACCTCTCAGGTGAAAAAAGACTTATGGTCATGGAGGAGTCCGATGAATTGGCCGGCGACCGGGCACGAACACGACATCTAGAGGTGAAACCATCGATTTTTCGTCGATTTTGAGTAATGAATTAGGAGAAAGGAGGATCGGTGGAGAATTTTTAGGGTTTGGGAGATCAAATGAGAAAATAGAGTTTCAATTAGGATTATTAGGGATTTTAGAGAGAGAATATAAAGAGTTGAAGAAAAAAAGCATGCCAGAGAAATTATAGTGAAGGAGGAAAGAGAAATAGGGAGGAGAGATTCTTTGTGTTTGAGAAGTTAAGGATGAAAAGTTATGGACAAAAGAATTGGGGATAGCGCGCCAAAACGAAAAAATTTGTTGGAACAATTAATTTGAGGACAACAATTTAAAAGTATCGTCTTTTATTATTTAATATTATATGACATTTTCATAGTGTTATTGAATTTATGTCTACGACATCTTCAAAAAAGTGTCATAATTGATGATAAATATTTCAATACCACAACACATTTCAACAAGGTGTCGTCATAAAAAATAATTAACGACACTTATTTAGAAAGTGTCGTAAATAAAGTGTCGTTATTAACCATTTTTGTTGTAGTGTACAGACTGTAAATTTAATTTACAAGGAATTTTTTAAATTTAGATGTGGACCTTGAAGGGGATTTGCGCGTCGACAAGGGGCTGGGAGAGGTCGTGGGCCTTGGTGGAGGTGAAGACATTGGCATCATCCTCGAGCTTCTACTGTGATTCATTGTCGGTGGTAGAGCTAGGGTTTAGGGAGAGGCCGATGGAGCCCCAGTCGGCGTCGTAGAGAACGAAAGTGGTCCTGGATGGTAGCAATGGTTGGAGACGAAGGTGGTTCTCCACAAGAGAGAGGAGGGAGAAGAGAGATGAGTGGGGATTAGGGGATATTGATCGAAAATTGGGGCATAATTGAAAAGGGGACGGGACCAAAAACGAAAACATGGGGGGAACGAAAACATGGGGGGAAGGTTGAAAACATTGTAGGAATTTATAGCAATTTTCTCTCTTTGTGTGACTTTCACACAATTACTATAAAATAATAACGTACGCTGCTTCTCCTAGGATTCGAACATGAGATCTGCTTTGACATCAAACATAGCAATAGATTAATGCTATAGATTCTACAGCATTCAGGAAACGCTATAGATAGATATTTTTATAGCACTGTAGAAAGAATGCTATTGTTCATAACATTCTATAGTGAGGATACTTGAACGCTATAGAAAAACTGCTATTATAGGTCCTATTTGTTCTAATGTTTGGCACTGGGAACATAGTACAGGTTCTAAAAGTGAAAAGTAGATGATACATAAATGAGACATTCATTACTATTAGGATCAGTGAAATAATATTTTGAACAAATAGCTTTTGATGTACCAAACATGTATTCCGCAATAAATCAATGCAGAGGAAGCTGAAATCTGACACAGATCTCTGTTAGGTAGCTCTTACAATAGCATCTAAATTGCATGCAAATGCTTATGATCCAATGAGTAGCCACTAGCAACCACATACCCTACATCTTCAATCAATCTCATAGTTCTCTTTCATAGTGCATAGTAAGTCATTAAAAAGTTTGTACCTGCTAGTGACAAATATTATAAAAGTCTAATGTAACTACCATCATTTCCTCATTTAGACTTCATTTTGTTATTTGGTTTCATTCGTTGACTGCTATTTACAATGCCCATTTTCTTTAGTCACTTCCTTTAATAGATCTAACATTTTCTTTCCCTTTATGCTCTTATAGCATGTCCCAAGTTGCTAAGCTTGGTTTGAAACCTATTTAAACTTGTATAATTTGCAACCTATGTAAATAATTTATTCACCTTTAGCTCATTAAAATGCATTAGACATGGTAAATAGAGTTAAATATAGGATATGCAAAAGAGGTGCATTTGACATATCCTGGAAGCATCCTATTGTTTGTGTGTTGGATACATTCCGGTATGGGTATGACACCTGTATTGAAGTACCGATACAACATCTACCAATAATCAATAAATTAACAATAAATAAAAAATACGACGGGCTGAAGAATAAAAGCAGGGGGAAGTGAATGAAGAAAACAAAATTTGCAACTTATACAAGTTTTGCATAGTACACATAATAAACCACCGTAAAGAATGTAACCAACTCTAATTCCTAATTGGCATATTAACCATCAAAAATTACCTTGTACAGGCATTTTGGTAGTTTCCGACATTGGTGGTTCCTATCACAAGTCAGATCAATCAAAACATGGTTTAAAGAATCGGCCGATACGACCTATACCGATACGGTTTGGCATGTCCCGATCCGATACCGACCGATATACGATACTGACCCATACCGACATTAGGGTCTCTTTTCCGTCAATTCGGCAAAGAAAACTAAACGAAAAAGACAAATCATCAAGGGTTTAAAGCATAATAAGGTTGTAAAAGCATGTAAAGGAAGAATATCAATCTATTCATGTATGTAAACCAATCGGTAAGGGTGACTACTATTTCATTTAATTTCAAAACTACTAAGAAATAACACTGTAAATACTTAAAATTATGCCTAAATGTATAAAATATATGTTTTTAAATGTGAATAATTTATTAATGATTATTTGTTTTCGACACAAAAAAAATCCGATACTCCGATCTTTAGCCGCTGATACTACCAATATCACTGATGCCAATACTCATAGGAATAGTCCGATACTGATTCCGATACCAATACTGTGAACCTTGGCTCAAAACTTACCATTAAGGTAGGTTTCTCTGCCCACCAACTGCTATGTAAGTTCAACAGCTAGCCACTCCACTTCCCATAGTTCACTTAGCATTTTGGCACCAATTTACAATGTGAATAATGAGTTGTCAACTGACATAAATTTGGTATCAATCTTCCTTAAGTACCCTTTAGATTTAGTTTCTTAAGCCATAGTCAGCCCCTTAAAATTTTGACGTCAACCTTCAGTGCCTTCCCAATTTAGTTACTTGGTCCTTAACCAACCATTTTCTAATGGGAATGGTTATGGTGATAATAATCTTCTAACACATACATACAAGTTCAATATCAAACTGACTTCAAGTTGACACAGCAAGTGACGAAAACTGTCACTTCTTTTGTTTAGCTTTCTCGTAAACCATAGCTGATCCGATTCAGGTGGGAAAAGTCTTGGAAGGGAAGAAGGGAATGCCTCCTATAACTCTATTATCATAAAGTTTGGTGTTTACAGCACCAAATTTTCAATCCTCTAGTTCAACAAACAGAAAAACAGCAGTTTAATTGAAGCCAAAAGCAAACAAGACAGAAGATGCGCGCTAATCTTCTAACATACCAAAAAATCCATAATTAACGAAAGGATAAGCATAGTAGCAAGCAAATGTTGCATAACCAGGGTTGAAAGGTTATCTTTAACTTTATGGTTTTTGAATGGTTCAATAAGAGTTGATAGCAAATTTTAGGTTGTCAACAGAATTAATGGCAAACACTTGGATCAACTGAAAGTTATAATGGATCCAAATTTTGGATTATCAACCAGATAGAATCCATTTGACTGTTCCTTTATATCAATTGATGGCTTGGCCAGGAAAACCAATTTTCTGGTTTGCTAAGTCAGATTTGCTTGATTAGTTACAGTTTTTTTTTATTACTGTCTTACTTCTTATAAGTTTGATAAACTAGCACGACTCTCCGAACCATAAAGCACCCAGGTACCTGAGTAACCTCTGTTACAGATATCATAATCGCAAGTTTAGCGTCCTCCTCTTCCAAGAACTGGTAGCTCTCCGACAATATAATGAATAAACGAGGCATCGTTCCCAAGGCCAGAATACCAAGAAAACATATTAGAGTTGTCTATGATAGAATTAATTTTTATCCATATGCAAAACAATACCTAAAGATGTTAAGATACATGAGACCCAAAATCATTGTTTGCACTTTGCAGTATCGGCCGATACCGATCCAATACGGCCGATTGAGAAAATAATTTGGTCATTCAGTTTGAATACACTTCGACTTTGAGTAGACTTGTATGAGAAAGGTTATCCTCCTGTGCATATGTACTCAAACCACTCGGTGAAAATATTCCAATTATTCCAATGTAGTATTTTATAGGTTTAAATTTTGGACATGGTAGCTTCTCAGGTATGATTTCGATGCTATATTATGTATACACTATGTAAGTATGTATATACATTAGAGTATATAAAGGTTTGATTCCGACACTATATTATGTATATTAGTAATGGTCGGGAGTAATAAGAAGACAATGAAATATCCATACCTGAAAATGATGATTTGGGCACTGGAACAGAATTCTGTATCATTGACATTCATGAATAATTTGAGTAGTTCAACCCCTAATTCTATTGGAAGGAAAAAAAGAGTAGAACAAAGGTTTTGACTGGCATTATCAAAATATGGATGCAATCTTGTTCAAAGATAGATTGCAATTAGTTCTTTGAATGGTCCATTTATGACTGCACAAAAAATATGACACGGTAATAATGAAAAAAAGATAAATATTGTCGTTTCACACATGCTCATGGAAAGACACACGAGCACAACATTTGCCATTATGCTCATGCTCATGCAGATGTTTGAGTACATGCAGAACAAAATGGACACCATGACAAAACTAAGAGGGTGAAATATACCCAGTATAAGTAACTATATGCACCAATATATCTTCCTTTCAAATTACCAATCTCTAACAGCCTCTGCTATACCATGACTGTCAAATAAGTAGGCAACCACTTGTTATAGAACAAGGTTAATTGACCAATCTAGTTATAGTGTATTTCTCTCAGTTTTGGATGTTTGCAACCAGATGAGCATGATGCACAATGTAATGAATGAGAAGGGGTTAACTAACCTTCTCCTGAAGGATGTTTCATGCACATTAATTATTGGTTATTTTACAATGTGTTTCATTACAAGCACTGGGATTTAATTTACCATGTGTGCATGCACGCAGAAACAAGCAAACATGTGTAGCATCATATACAAGTACATAAAAAAATGCATGTAATAAAATGTAGGCAACAAATCAAAACCCCACACTTGTTATAATACCCACAACCATAAACCAATGTTCATAAGAGGCAATGTTCAACAGAGGCAATCTATAACTTCATAAGTGTCAACGCTCATAAGTGGAAATTTGTAGAACTTAATTTCAATTTGTAGAACCAAAAATAAGAATCCGCACCTTCGAATTAGTTCAATAGTGAGACATTCTGTCAACATGCTCTTCATTATCTAAGAGCAATATTCCTTCCTCTAGATACAATTTTTTTTAACTTCATTTCCTCATAATAAATATATTGATGGAATAAATATTGTACAAGAAAAAGACTAAAGAATGAAATAGGATAAGTTCAGTTTTACACTTAGAGATGGATAAAGTGAACCTTTTATGGGATAAATGGATCGGCTACAAGAGAGTATAACATGAACCTTTTATGGGATAAACTAAACTTTGGCACTTACAACAATTGAATAGATGGCTCCGTGGATTGGCAAAAATTACAAGAAGAAAAACCTTGATTATCAACAAGCTTTTCTACAACTGTGTTTGTGGAGATGCCTATGAGTCTATGACCCACTAATAGCTAAAAAGGGGAATTACAATAGGTTTGTACTATCGAATGGAAGGAAGTCCATTCAACATTTAGAATGGATGATTAAAAAATTACAATTAAGAGAGCCATTCACCCCCTCTGCCATGTTGAAATTTACTAAGCATCCAGTCATTTGAATCTGATGCCAATAATTTGTTAGCTTCCTAAAAATAAATACCTTTTCTTATTAGAAAATTGTTACAAGTTGTATTCCCTACAGGTACCACAGCAGGACATGCATACATGTATCCTCGAGACATACAAACGTGTTATTGGATTTGGACATTGTTTAGACATATATATATGTAGAGAATAATTGTTGTATATTTTATTGATTGGCTACTCCACTACTTATAGGGAGTCTAGCTCCTCTTCATACTACATTTTCCAATGTGGGACTAAATCCATTATTAGTTCTCAACACTCCCCTCAAGATGGGCGATAGATATTAATCATTCCCATCTTGTTACATAGCTTCGACAGACTTAATGAACTAAGACCCTTAGTCAGACAGTATGCCACTTGTTCTTCTGAGCGAACATGATCAATCTTTAGTATCCCTTGTTCCAGCTTCTCTTTGATGAAGAATCGATCGATCTCGATGTGCTTCGTTCTGTCGTGCTGAACTGGATTGTTAGCTATACTTATTGTAGCTTGACTATCGCTCAGAAGACGTAACGGTGCTCCCTTGTCCAGCTTCAACTCTGTCAGCAACGCTTTCACCCACAGCAACTCCAACACTCCTAAAGCCATTGCTCTGTATTCTGCTTCAGATGTAGACCGTGCTACCACTGAGTGTTTCTTGCTTCTCCATAAGACCAAGTTTCCTCCTTCAAAGACACAATATTCCGTGGTAGACCTTTGGTAGACCTTCTATCGTCTATGCAGCTCGTCCAGTCTGCATCGCAGTATCCCTCAACTTCTATACATCCATTCTTCTTGAACCATAGCCCTTTTCCTGGCGTCCCTTTCAGATATCTCAAGATCTAAAACAGTGCATCCATATGACCCGTTCTTGGATCATGCATGTAGCGACTTACTACACTCACCGCAAATGAGATATCAGGACGAGTGTGCCACAAATAAATCAATCTCCCTACAAGTCGTTGATATCTTTCACGATCAACTGGCTCTCCTGCTTCTGCTTCCAACTTGCACTTCTGGTCAATTGGAGTGACTGCTGCTTTGCATCCCAGCATCCCTGTCTCCTTCAGCAGATCTAGTGCGTATTTTTTCTGTGAGAGAACAATTCCTTGTTCGCCTTCACACACCTCGATACCTAGAAAGTACCTCATCGCTCCTAAATCCGTCACCTCAAACTCCTTCACGAGTTTTGAGTTCAGCTTAGCGATCTCGACTTCATCATTACCTGTGATTACTATATCATCCACGTATACATCAAGTATAGTGATGTGGCCTCTTGTATGCTAAAGAAAGACCGTATGATCTGCATTTGCTTGATGGTATCCCATGTCTGTAATAGCCTTTCTGAATCTGTCAAACCAGGCTCGAGGAGATTGCTTGAGTCCATATAGCTACTTTTTTAGTTTGCACACTTTTTCATGCGATGTTCCTCCGTCTGATTCTGTAGCGTAGCACCCTGGCGGGAGTTCCATGTACACTTCTTCTTGTAGGTCCTCATGGAGAAAGGCATTCTTCACATCTAACTGGTATAGCTTCCACCCATAGTTTGCTGCAATAGAGACCAGAGTTCTTACGGTGCTCATTTTCGCTACTGGAGCAAACGTCTCATCATAGTCGATGCCATATGATTGTGTGTATCCTTTTGCAACCAACCTTGCCTTGTATCGTTCCACTTTTCCTTCTGACGTCTCCTTTACTGTGTACACCCATTTGCATCCCACAGTTTTCTTCCCTTTGGGTAATGGAACCAGCTCCCACGTCTTATTTTTCTCCAGTACCCCAAGTTCTTCCATCATTGCAGCTTTCCACCTTGGATCTTTCTTTGCTTCCTGTCAACTTTTGGACAACGAAGTAGAGTCTAATGATGCAATGAAGGTTTGATAATTCGAAGAAATGTTAGAATAAGACAGGTAGTTGGCAATATCATGTTCATAATCATCAAAACGACTAGAAGTCTTACCCGCATTGATGCGAGAAGATCTCCTTAAGGGAGCAATAGGTGGTGGAGAGATCATACCATCAGAGTCAGAGAGATCCGCATCAGAATCAGATTGATTCAGTGCGGGGGCAACATCTTCAAGAGTTGGAGCAGGAGTAGACGAGGGACTTGGTACAGTAGGCACAGGGCACGGTACAGGCACAGTACTGAACTTCTGCTGTCTCCTTCTGTAGACTTGGAGCTCCTTTACCATTGTCTACTGCTCCCCATGTTTAACATATGTATCTTCTTCATCTTCTGTATCGGAGTCACTGCTTTCTCCTCCTGTCGTCCAGTTTTCTACGACCGGACATGGGACCGATCCGACCACCACAGATGGGCTCATTTTCTTCCCCTCACATCTAACACCCTCTGTGTTAGGTGTGTCACCAAACGCTGAACCGTTATCCGAACCATAATATGGTTCCAGTTCTCTGAATGTAACGTCCATGCTTACAAACATCTTCCGCTCAACTGGGCTCCAACATGCGTATCCCATCTGAGTTGTCGTGTACCCGACAAAGACACATTTATCCGCTCTAGGATCCAGTTTGTCAACTCCTGGCCTATTATCTTGGACAAAACATACACATCCAAATACTTTCGGTGGAACAGTGTATGTGGTTGCACCAGTAAGCATCTCCAACGGTGTGTCTTCCAGTCCAATACCTGAGATGGCATTCTGTTGATGAGATAAGAGGCCGTTAACACCGCCTGCCCCCATAAGTGTTTCGGGACATTCATAGCCAGCATCATCGTCCGTGCGACCTCCAGCAGGTGTCTGTTCTTCCGTTCGACCACACTATTTTGTGCCGGTGTATAGGCACATGAAGTTTGGTGTAGTATTCCATGAGTGGATAAATACTCAGCAACCTTCTTATTTGTATACTATATCCCATTGTCAGACCGTAAGCACTTAATTTTAGTGCTATATTGTGTTTCTACCCGGCGATAAGTCTCGAAACGCCTCAAAGACATCACTTTTATTCTTTATAAGGTAGACCCATCTCACGCGAGTATAACAATCAATAAAAGTGACGAACCATCGAAAACCGTTAATAACGGTTGTAGGACAAGGGCCCCATACGTCCGAATGTATCATATCAAATGCAGTTGAACTTCTACTTCCTGAACGCACATACGTGATACGTGCTTCTGGTATGTTTACCCAACTCATATGCATTACAAAATAACTTCTCTTTATTAGCCCTTTGGTATAAGGACGGATATATACGACTAATAATTTTAAAAGAAGAATGACCGATACGCTGGTGGTGGAGTAGCAATTCATCTTCTACACTGCGCCGTGAATCTTTCGGTGCTGTATCTGCTACCAGAAATGCCAATGCTTTGTCCAGTCCAGTCCTGTCCAAGTACCACAGTCCCTTATGCCATGTGCCAGTCCCTAGTCGTCGTCCTGTCCCCTTCTCCTGAAAAGTTGCCGTAGGAATGTCAAAGAAAACAGTACAGTTAAGATCAAGAATAATGGCACTAATAGAAAGAAGATTGATAGGAAAAGACAGAGCATGTAAGACATTGGTGAGAGTCAGAGAAGGGGTGCATGCGACAGTGCCTTTACCCATGACAGGGCTGGAGTTACCATCAGCAGTCTGAATGCCCTCCGGCGTCGGTAGGTGAGTATAGTCCTAGAACTCACCGCGGAACCACGTGACATGACGAGATGCCCCAGAGTCCATAATCCAACCTGGTTGGTGGACAGCTGTTGCAAGAGCACGCGCAGGAATACCTGTGCTGGTTTGGGCAAAACAAGTGATGTGATCTCCCGAGGTAGATGACGTCCCATGACTGCTGTCCGAACCCAGCTTCGTGCTGCGTAACTTCGCGAGGAACTCCTTCTCAAGAGGGGTTAACTCAGCCAGGTGATTTTCACCCCCTTCCTCCGCCAGATTAGCTTTGTGTCCTCCAGAATAATTTTCTCTTCTACCAGCATAACCGCCTCTACCACCTCGATGTCCTCCGCGGCCCCGTCCACGATCACTCGACTGACTTTGCAGGGGTTTTGGACAAAATCTGATGTAATGCCCTGAGTCACCACAGTTGTGACAAACACCGGCCACAGAGGGAGGCTGATTGAAGGCGGCAAGGGCAGACTTGTCAACAGCGGCTTGCTCCCCCTAGAAATAGTCCTTGTTGGTCATCAACTTCAATCGAGCCTCTTTTTGTGCCATGTCAGCTATGGCTTCTTCTAAGGTTGGAAGCATGGGCTGTGCTAGGAGTACATTCCTTCTATGCTCAAACACAGGATTAAGACCCTTCAAGAACTTCATCATCCGTTGTCGCGAAATATAATCCAAGAACTTGTGGAAATGTTTCACAAATGCTGGTTCGACTTGTGCATCTTCCATCCCAAGAGGATCATAGTGATCCAGATCAGACCAGTACTTGTTCAACAGTGCTGCATACTCAGAGATGGTACGGTCGTCCTGGGCCACCCTATCAAGTTCATCCTGCAGTTGGAAGATCCGCATAGGATTGCCTGAGCCTGAGTACATATCCTTCAAAGTCCGTCATATATCAGCAGCAGCCTCCATCGTCTCTACATTGCCCGACACCTGGTCGGTCAAGGAGGCTGTCAACCATCCAGCCACAACATTGTTGAAATTTTCCCAAATAGCAAACTCCTTTGAGGAGGGATCATCTGGCGCCTTGGTTTGGCCATTGACGTAGCCAACCAAGCCTCGTCCCTTCAGCGTCCGCATTGCCTGCCGTGACCATTTCAAGTAGTTGGACGTTCCCTCCAACTTTGTCTCCAGATTGTCCAGCTTCCCCATTTTGTAGGGTGACGGATCCACATCAGTATGGATCACACGTGGGGTTGTCTCGGTTAATCTCTTTGATAAAATATCATCAACCAAGGCCTTCATCTCTTCTGCTGTCAGTTTACCACTGATCGAATCCATGGCGTCTTCAACTGTGATTCGTCGTTGTCGTCGGCTTCGTCGTCGTCGTCTTTATGTAAAGTCTTCAACAGAGACCTTACGAATGTGTTGTCAACGTGGCCAACACCGGCGCGCGCATGTAGATCCTAATTTGCAGATCGAGAACGGAAAAACAAAAAAGCATTTTGTAATTCCATAGGGCGTAATCTAGGAACAGATGGTACAAATAAAGTATTTGACGTCCATCCGTTTTCGAATAACCGCCCACATAATCTCTTGCAAATTAGGATTTTTTTCGTTTTGAAAAAAAAGGGGGGGTCGACAGCAGTTGGGTCGGAAGAGGGGGGTAGGGGGGGGCGTCGGGGGAGGGCAGGGGGGGCGTCGGGGCCAGCAGGGGGGGCGTCGGGGCAGGGGGGGTAGTCAGCGGCAGCAGGGGGGTTGGGCGTCGGGGGGGGGGGGGGGGGGCAGGGGGGGAACTGTCGGGGGCAGCAGGGGGGTTCGGCGGCGGGGGGGGGGGGGGGCGTCGGGGGGGGGGGGGGGGGGGGGGCGGGGGGAACTGCCGGGGGCAGCAGGGGGGTTCGGCGCCGGGGGGGGGGGGGGGGGGGGGGCGTCGGGGGGGAGTGGCAGGGGGGGTGGGTTTGCCGGGTTGGGGAAGGGGTGGAAAAAAAAATTTTTGGTTATGGCTTTGATACCATGTAGAGAATAATTGTTGTATATTTTATTGATTGGCTACTCCACTACTTATAAGGAGTCTAGCTCCTCTTCATACTACATTTTCCAATGTGGGACTAAATCCCTTATTAGTTCTCAACACTGTTATTATGTAACCTCATGCACAGAACAGATGATGATGATTAGAGAAATAGGTTGGAAGTGGCATAGTCAACCTTTGACACATGTTGTCGAGATGTGATGTAACACATGGAACTCAATTGAATAATGATAAACACATGCTAGTTTAATGGTGAACACATGCTTGTTCAGTAGATATTGAAGCCACTCAACAGCAACATTCATATTTGGTTAGCAAGCTCTCGTTGGTTGACCCATCATGAGTCTCACATTGGCTACACCAGCTAGCCTCCTATGTGATCCTTTCTATAAATAGAACCGAGCTAAATGAATGAGAACATCCTTGATTTGGGTTCTCCAAATCCCTCTCTACTGTAAGTTTCTACATCTGTCATAAAACCTCCTTAAGCCCTATCCACTTAGGTGTACATGGACCCTATCTTCATTTCTTCTCCAACTTTTGTGTTTTTATCGGGTGAAAATAGAAGCTCTCTTATGCTTTGATTATACAAGAACAATTCCAGAGACAACTAAAAAGAAGCAATATGAAAAATGCTCCATTTAGGTGATAGGTATAGGTGCATCACTAATAGTCAATCATCATGCTCCATTTAGGCCTTTGATGGACCATTCGTAGCTGTTCCTCGGTTGTCCACATAATTGCCACCAACTAAGATGTTAGCAGACTGCATGGAAGCAAGTCTGTGATGGTAATCTTAGCTCTAGCTGTTAGTTGCTTCAGGAGCTGCATCTGTGGTCTTCTCATCAGCAGAGGAACAATATAGAAATCTTTTGCAGGTTAAGATTGTGTCTGCGATACCATTTACCAAGGACCTCTATTTTTTATCATATGCATTTGAAATTTTCTTATTTTTTCGAGTTTGTAGTGCAGAGACATGATCCAATATTTGTTTAACACATCACTCTTAAATTTGGATCTCATTTCTGTGATTTAGTTTATTACCAATAACTTGGATAAGACTGTTAGCCAGCTAATTCGAGGCATTTAGTTTTCATTTTTATTTCTTAAGGTAATTTTGGAACAACTTACCCCTTGAGCTCCTCGGGTTATTCTAGTTCAGGAAGTTAGGTCCACCCAAGCTTTGACTAATGGTTTCTAACACAGAAATCAATGTTCTCTAATATCATATAGAAGTGGTGGAGCTCTATGTATCACTTAGGCCAAACATTTAACGGCCTTGTGATATATGAAGAGGTAACAAGTAGTATTGCTATATCATGGGATAGGTTAAAGTTTGTATTTAACATGAACAAAACCAAATCACAAGTTTAAGCCGAGGAGAAGGGATTAAAACATACAGAATATTGAGGTAGATATGGATTTAGTCAGGAAACACGTGGCAAAAGTCAAAATATATATTATGTTTGTAAAGTTTCAAAAAGATGGTTAATGGGGTAGGTCAATAAGAAGGTCTCATTTTGTTAAGTTGGTAAAATAGAGATGGTTAATGGGGGTAACCATGTTACATGTGGTCATAATGTTGAAATAGTGGGGGACAAACTGTTCTAGACCTAGTTTACAGAATCTAAACTAGTAAGTTAAAAATGATTTAGGAATCAGACAGAAAATAAACTTATGTATTAGATTACAGAAGGCAGAAGACAATTATATGGTGGTAGTACAAATCCGATGAGTATGAAGTGTATGTGCTAAAATTGCAAATTAGCCATAAAACTTAAGCTGTTTAGACATGAAGTTAATGGAAGGGTAATAAAGAAAAGACCAAGAGGAGAAATATTGATTTCGTGACTTACGATTACAAATTGAAACGTTTTTAACTCAAAGTAATTGGTAGAAACAAGTTGGGGTAACTTGCATATCGTTTTTATTGACTTCCAAATGCATGAGTTTCTATATGGAAAAAAAGGGCAAAAGAAGTATTGATGAACATTATTTGGTTTGATCCGTGTAGACTCTTTTAAGTAGGTAAATCTAGAGAAGAAAACACATCTCAATGCTATACCTAAATAGAATGCTAAAAGAAATGAGTTAGTAACTTGTAAGGTAAACTATTAATTTTGAAATGTATGCTGATGCTATATTTTTACTTGTCACAAATGTATCAACAAAAAATATCTAAGAAGAAATCTCAAAAGGTACATTGCTAGTAATGAAGCTCTATGTGAGACGATATAAAGTCATACATTAGAGGCCTGGGTAAAATCTTTAAGAAAAAAATAAACCAAAAGAAGCTAGATTGTAACTTCGTAAGGTTAAGAGAGCATGAGTACATATTACAAGTTAGATAATCACTCTGCAGAGATGGATACGAGTGAGTTTTGGGACCCCATGGACCCATCATCTGACTCTGCCCCTCGAGCAGTCTGTGGACTGTTGAGGATGCACAAATTGACTGCTTTAACTCCTTTGCTTTTATAATTATTTCAGGAAATTGAGCTAAGGTTTTAGTAGTATCAGCATAGGCTAAAGCCTAGAGACTTCATAAATGGATGATAAACTGTAGAATCTTGGTTTAGATATTGTCAGCATGTCATCTTATTTATTAAGCGAAATGTGTCAAGAAGAGGTTATGGGTACAGTAGGTGGGATTAAAAAGTAAAGTTCAATAACGCATTGCTGATATGGTGATACCAGTTTGAGACCTTTTTCTATGCGTATTAGTACATGTAGTTTAGACTAAGTAACTCATAGTATCAGATTTCGACTATTTATAAACTTCTCAAAACACGGTACAGTTTTGTAAAACATATAAGAAATAAAAGGTTAATGTTTAACAAAATACCATACATCATTTATGTAGTTTTTGACATGCAAGATGGAAACTCTGCGGTGGTGGTGGAGGTGGTGTGTGGGTGGGTTCGGGGTGCCGGGGGGGGGGGGGGGGGGGGGTGGGGGGGGGGGGGGGGTGGGGTGCGTTGATAGCTTGTTAGGTTGATTTCGTACATCTTATTGCATAATTGTATACTTTCTATGAAATTAGAGCATGACAATTGCATAAATGAGCAACTTGCCATATATCTTTCTTTTTCTTTTTTTCAACTTGCCATATATCGATTTTTAAAAAGTTCATATTAAGAATAAAAGTAAAATCAAATCAAATGTATATTCAACCAATCTCAACCAGTTTTGGCAGAGTAGCAAACCTTTCAGCAAATTATAACAAATTCCGTTCTCCTTGCAGAAAGTTTGACCCATTTTCTAAAACTTTTAGCCAATCCCAGAAAATTTTAGTCAGTTTCAGGGCCGATTTTAGTTTATCCTGCAGGCTACAATCTGAAATAGATGTCTGCTCAAATCAGATATAATACAATTGCAACCCATATACGTCGTTATAGTTTGATTCTTATACCCAGGTTAAAGTAACAGGAAGGCCTAAGATTATATAGGTAGGATCTTAAAGGTTTATTCTAAATTTCCAATGCCGCGATGCTTCCACTAATGTAGGTAGACCCCACCACCACCACCCACGTGCATGCGTGCGCACGCCATTCCATCCCCCACATTGAGACACTATATCTCTTAGTCGAACCTACATCGTCGAACATTGTGTAAAACTGACACCCTTTATTGGGTACACAGAATTAGATCCAGTTAAGGGTTTTCAGGTAAAGAAACAGCTCAGGTTGAGATGTTCTCTTGTTACGATGAGCTTATAAAGTCCAGTCCTCTCTCAACTTTGGCTATGGATATAGACACTATGTTGAGCCATGTAATTTCTATGTATTTGTCTTTTGTTTTGCTTGTTGTCTCCAGTACTACTCTTCCACTTAATATTTGACTACTAGGACAAGAGATGACATGCTCACACAACCAAATGTCTAAGCACCTAGGAAGCACAAACACTCCAAAAATCTTAGCCGGTGTCATGTTGGACGCATATGGGACACACTTATCGGACACAACATGGACACTCCAAAATATACTAGTACACTCCAAAATTGGTGTCGTGTCTATGTTGCCATGTCCTTACCGTGTTGTGTCATACCCGTGTCCGTGCAACATAACTAAGCACATTCATCTCTCTCCTACACGCATACACATAATAACCAGCAGGTGGCCTAAAGTAGGAAAATAGCAGTATTGTAGGTTCATACCATCTGATTTGATCCTCTTCTCGGCCTCCTCTTGATTTAAACCTCTTTGACTCGACAATCAATTTGGCTGGCGTGATTGAATACCTTTTAGGGCTTAAGCAAGCTACAAAATCCTGGTGTCAGCCTTGTATTGGACAGCAAAACAGGTACTGGAAGAACTCTATAGAAAAGTAGCCATTTTATGATAGAAAGTTATTATTTTTTGCCAAGAAATAGGCTAATTCATCTCTCCTCAAAAAAAAAAAAAAAATTCCACCCCTTCGGGGGGGGGGGGGGGGGGGGGGGGTGGTTTGCCGGGTTGGGAAAGGGGTGGAAAAAAAAATTGTGGTTATGGCTCTGATACTATGTAGAGAATAATTGTCGTATATTTTATTGATTGGTTACTCCACTACTTATAGGGAGTCTAGCTCCTCTTCATACTACATTTTCCAATGTGGGACTAAATCCCTTATTAGTTCTCAACAATATATCAACGACAGAAACCGTCTCCTTAACAGAAAAAGGACAAAACAAGAACATAAAAAAATAGCCATAAGAAGCTGAGTACAGTTAAACTTGGCTCAGTTAGAATGAAGTTCAAAACTCTTGGTCCTTGGATTGTTTAAACAACACATCCTGCCATTACAACATTAAGTATTTGACTACTTGCTTTCCTTGATTCAAGGTGAGCAACTTGACAATATTATAGCCTAATGCTAGTGTCCAATCTATGACACAAACATCATAGTTAGGTACACTGTCAAAAATTATATTAGATTACAGAATAACTTTACAAAGTCGGTAGGCAAAGTTAAGGCAGCATTTTTTCTGTATACTAGCATACCTCATGTTCTGTTCTAGACTTTCATTAGCCTAATTTGCATTAAAATTCTTATTTCAAACATGAATATACAGGAAAATAAAATGGGTCAAAAAATATCAAGGCACCTGCCAACATAAAGGAGAACCATGTCTATACTAAAAAGGATCTTTAAGTGAATTTTAGGTTGAACAAAAAACCTTGGGAACCAACATCATCATTAATGTTCCAAATCCAGACCTATTTTTAGTTAATCTTGGTTTGGGTGGGCCATCGGTGTCTGTACCTCTTCGATGGTGGAGGTGAAGTCGAGGATTCTCCTGTGCGGTAGTGGTAATCAAACCGATATCTAAGAGAAGGATAAGAAGAATCTAAAACCCGAAAGTGCTAATCAAATCGAACTCAAAGAAAGATGTACCAGATGGAGGTCTTCTCGCCTCCCACTACCTCTTTCGCCCGCCGTGCTCAACATGTGGCTTTTTCCTTTGTGAAAGTGAAAGTGAAAGAGGGGGGATGAGAGGGAATAGTGAAAGAAGGGGGAAGGGAATCCGGAAAGTGAAAATTTAGTGCGGGAATTGAAAAAATTTCAAAGGAATCTTGATGGAATTTTGATCATAAACGACTGTATAACTCCGTCGAATACAAATTTACTGTTTTAGTAAATAGGTTTTGATATTAAACAACAATTTTAATCCATCGAAAATACAATGACAATTTTAATACGTTATTATTGGATAACTCTAACTGTCGCAAATCGTCTGTTTTGGTGTAGTGAAGGATCTCTTGAGTGACACATGTAACCACATATTAGGTTATTCTCCTCGTCATATACTAGGAGTGACAAATTCACTATTGGTCATATACTATCTTTATGAGTGATTCACCACTCCAATCTACAACCATTGCAACACTTGGGTTCACTAAATTTACATAGACAAAGTGTGGGTGCACACTCCCAAGATATTGTAATGGCCTCATGTCCGAAAATCACTTGAACCACTAACATGTACATAATCCATTATGGAATCCTTGTTGGTGACTAATTCAGTGACCTTGATCAACCGACTACTCTCGTTGTAGTGTTAACTACACCAACTTATGAGACCAGTTTCCTACTTATATGTGTTTGACGCAGAGCACACCCACCTATCCAGTTTCATCAGTCTCCCTCTTGATGAACCTACCACCAAGAAGGTAAATTTAAGGCAAGCTTAAGGTATTGGTACGCATCAGTCACTAGTTCACATTGTTGTAGCGCCAAACTATTTCACACATGTAGTCCCAAACTAATTCACACTGCTCAACTATTTTTTTTTTCCTATAAACATTAACTGTTTTTGGATAACAATTCCAGTAATTAAGAAATTTTAGACACTAAATGCAGCTTTAAAATAGGGACACTTGTTCAGTAATTAAGAAAATGGTAAACTGGTACAACTCATGCAACCTTAAATAATAATGGAACCCATGTGGTTATTCATTTGGGATTCTTATGTTTTTAGTCCTATTTACATAATAAGTCCAGCGCTAGTAACTCATGTGGAAAACAACACGGACATCAGACGGAATCGACAGGGATCGAGTTCTCCAACTGTAATATTGTGTAGGTGTATGTGGGTTGTCTAATAAAAAAAAAACCTTGACCAAAATTATAAGATGTTGGTCCCCAATTTGAATACAAGGATGCGTGTACCCTTACGAAAACATGGTGATGGTCAACGATAACGATTGGTAGATGGAAATATAATGAAATACACACAGTTGTTTGATGAAGCAGTTCTCGGCTCTCTAATTTCCTTCCTTTTCTCCTCATCCTCCTCCTTGTCACAGCGAGAAGTAGAATGGAAGAATTAACCTGGGGAAGCTTTCATCTACAAAGAAGTGATTCTTGCTTGTCGAAGATTGTCGGCAGGTCAAAGAGCTCCAGACTTGTGCTGGAATCCGTTTCTTCCGAGTGCGTTGGCCATGCAAGCTATGAAAGGCTATCCCAGTCCGTGAGATTCTTTGACAAGCCGAGGAGGAAGCAAAAATCCCAGGTCTGGAGGTTTCTGACTCATGCCATCACCGGAAAAGAACTGTGACGGTCGTGAAGTAAGATTGGGTAAGGATGATTTGGGAAGATGTTCCAAGGAAAAGATAATAAACAAGGAGAAGAAAAAGAGATCTTCATGGCTTCCTGACCCTAGTAGAAGATGGCCGGTTCAGGGCTGGTAATAAGTTTTCTCTGTCCCTTGTTTATTGTTTTGTGTTTGTTACTTTGTGTAAATGGGGGATGTTTGGTTTCATTGAAATGTGTTAATTGTCCAAATGGTGCGAATCATCGTTATTTGGTGATCGACTTTTTTTTAGTTAATTTGGTATCTATATTTTATATTTTAGTTAAGGGTGCGGCTATCTGCAATCATGAATTACTTAGCACATCCTAAAATAATTTTTTTCTATCCTACCCCTCCCCCCATGAGCAGCTGCTTAGCACACCCCCCGCTCCGCTCCCTCCGTCGCCGCCCCCCCTCCTCCTCCCGCCAACCCTTCCTCTTCCTCCTCCTCCCCCAACCCCCGACCCCTCCTCTCTCCTCCTCTCCGTGGTCGGGAGGGGAGCAGGAGGGTCAGGTAGAGATGAGGGTCGGCAGGACACTACAAGAAAAATGATCATTTACGGTGCACGAAACGCGCCGTAAATGATCTTTTACGGCGTACATTTTGATGTCGTAAAAGGCCATGCCGTAAATAATCCTATTATTTACGGCGTGCATTTAAACGCTGTAAATAATCCTCTCCATCTTTTTTACAACGCGCATTAGCACGCTGTAAAAAAGATGGAAGTGTTATTTATACGTTCAAATGCGCGCCTTAAATAATAAAGTCATTTATGGCATGGCCTTCTACGGCACCAAAATATATGTCGTAAATGAACATCCCTGCGCGGATGAGAGTTAGTATAGCAGCAGTCGTACGAATGAGACAAGTGAGAGAACAAATACACATAAAATAATTCCATATTATTATTATTGTTCGAATAGCCTACAAATTTCATTCATCCTAACATAATTCCAAAATTTTATATACAAATCATCCACTTCACAGTACAAGTAACATAACTAAAAACTGATATTAAAAGAAAAATTAAGCAGAGAGTCTGAAGCGTAGCTAGCTAAGCTAGGGTCCAATGGAAATAGTAATAAAAATTGAGCAGAGAGTCTGATAGATTGTGCAGCTCCATAATTTCCATATAAATCTTTGAACTCAAAACCAACTTTGTTCTGCTTCCTTATTCAGCCCACTGGAATCTAGTCTTTGCCACAGCTTACCATTCTCTTCCCACATCCTTCCAGCATAGATATTGGATAGTTGCAAGTATGGTACAACAATTGAGGCCCATCTTGGTGATCTTGATGTAAGTACATAAATCAGTTGACAAAAGAGATGATTTTCACCTTGGTCAAGATATACTGGCTAAAATTCGTGAGGATCTCGGATACTTGGCCTCAGTTCGAGGAGAACCAAAGGCCTCCAGAAAGAACTTATTGTTCGGAACAACGCCCTATGTATCCATTTTCTTCAACAAACTATAAGAATCTCCTTCTCATTAGCCTTCGTGTAAGCCTTGTACAACAATTATACGTAGAAGAATTAGGCACTAGACTTTCTCGCTAGCAGCGTCCAGAAGCCGATCCGCTTCAGTTGGCAAACCGTTGATGCAATAGGCGTCCAACATTACATTAAGCGTCGAAGCCTGCATTTCTTCTCTCGTCTCCAAAATTTCATCAAACATCTGCCTGGCTCTTGAACAATCTCCATAACCTTCCTTGCTGCCCTCTCCACAAGCTCCATCTCTCTAATTAATGCATTCGACTCCTTCATCATCTCTTCTATGAACCTCTCGGCCTCCTCCAACCTCCCGGCACGACCGCACAAACAAATTAATGCTCCTACCTCAGCTTCACCTTGCACTCGACGACCATCGACTGGAGGCGCCGGAGCCCCTCCTCCACCAGCCCTCTGTGGTCGCACGCCGACAACCCGCCAGGAACGTGACGTTGTCGGACCTGCTCCTGCCGGCGCCCATCTCTGAAAGCATCGATAGCCTCCACCACCTTCCCGTGCTGGTCGATCCTGGCGATCATCACCGTCCAGGACACCAATCGCGGCTCCCATGGCATCGAACGCCATGCGAGCATCCTCCACGCTGCCGCACTTGAAATACATGTCGTCGAGAGCGTTCCCCACCCCCACGTCCGACCGGAACTCCGACCTGACTATCCTATAGTGTACCATCCTCCCCAGCTCGAGGCTCGCCATCGCGCCGAATGACGGTAGGACACTGGTGGTG
Organism: Iris pallida; assembly: GCA_029216955.1. Taxonomy (NCBI): domain Eukaryota; kingdom Viridiplantae; phylum Streptophyta; class Magnoliopsida; order Asparagales; family Iridaceae; genus Iris; species Iris pallida. The sequence continues at coordinate 12,987,894 of JANAVB010021797.1, forward strand.
ATGGTGGAGAAGTGGGAAAGTGATTTGTGCATTATAATCTTGACGCAGATGAAAAGAGGAGGGAATTGAAAATTTTAGGGGAAAAAAGAAGAAGAAGAGGGAACTGAAAATTTTAATCTCTTCTTAAGCACCCCAATTACGTTGATGGCAATTGAGCCCGGCTTAATTACCACACTGGTGGTGATGGTGGAGAAGTAATGGGGGTGGTTGGCGAGAAGAATATGGCTCTTCTCCTCTTCTTAAGCAAAAAAAAAATTGAAAAAAAGGAGGGAATTGAAAAATTTGTGCGAAAAAACTGAAAATTTTAAATGAAAAATAATAATATCTTTCATAACGTGCCAAAGCACGCCGTAAATGAGGTAAAATTTAAAAAAATTACAAAATATCCAATATTTATCCACAAAATATAATCATTATATCCATTATGAATATAATTTTTCTATACTGATTTTTTCTTTTTTTTTTTTTTTTGCTTTTTTTGAAAGTAAATTCAATAGTTTTTATTTTTTACTTTTTATTTTTTAGGAATGATTTTTGTCTTTTAATTTTTTTAAAAGATTTTTTGATTATTTTCTCAGATTTTATTCTTTTCACTTTTTTATCATTTTTATACGAAAACATAGGTGGGAATTTCTTTCCCAATTTTCTTGAAATTCGGATTTGAGAGAAAAACTAAATTATTTTAGGGGAGAAAATTTTGTTAGGAGGAAAACTAAATTTTTCTTAATAAAATAAATTACAATCATTTACAACGCGCAAAAATGCATGCCGTAAATGAACGTTCAATTACAACGCGCAAGATGCATAACGTAAATGAATCTTCATTTACAACACGAAAAATACATGCCGTAAATTAGCATTCAATTACAGCGCACGAAAATGCATGCCGTAAATCAGTCTTCAATTACAACACATAAAAATGCATGCCGTAAATGAGTTTTCAATTACAACATGCACAAAAGCATGCCGTCAATGAGTCTTCAATTACAGCACGCAAAAAGTATGCCGTAAATGAGTCTTCAATTACAACATACAAAAATGCATGCCGTATATGAGTCTTCAATTACGGCGTGCATGTCAAACACGTCGTAAAAAGACAAAAAAATAACTCTTTTACGACGCACATATTTGTGCGCTGTAAAAGAGTGTCATTTACAACGCGCAACAACTGCGTGCCGTAAATGCAACATTTTTCTTGTAGTGGGAGGAGGAGGAGGAGGAAGAGAAAGAGGAGGGTCGGCGGGAGGGGACAGGGTCGGCCAGAGAAGGAGAAAGAGGAGGGTCGGCGGGAGGGGGGTGTGCTAAGCTTGTGCTCATGAGAGGAGGGATAGGATAGGATTTTTTTTTTTTTTTTTTGGTGTGCTAAGTAACTCATGGGGTGCGGATAGCCGCACCCTTTAGTTAAAGAGTGACTAAACTAAGTTTAGTTGGTATTTTGGATGAATATCGTTAAAAATGGACATGTGATGGTCACGTGCCTTATTTTAAGGGTTATTTTTTGTTATGACCAGTCGATACGTCGACTATAATTGCTTGTAAATCGTCATTTTGTATCGACAAAAATTATTTTCTGCATCGAATACCAATATTCTAAGTCGAAAAACAAAAACATGATTAAATAACTATGAAAAATAAGACACATAATCATCACGTGTCAATTTTTATCCAAAAATATCAACAAAAATCGTGTCCATTTTTATCTAGTTTAGGTACCAAATTAACAAAAAAAGTTCGATTACGAAAACGGCAAGCACTATAGTTTTCGGGCACCATTTGAATAATCAATTCTATGCATATCTTGTGTCAAACTTTGCAAATTAATGGAATAAATTTCTCAAACCTAGTTATGTTTCTACATTATCTAGCATTTATCATGAATGGATGGACGACTCCGGATGATTTCTACTTTTACTGGTATGTTATGATATTTTAGTTGGAAAATCCTAAGAGAGCAAAGTATAAATGGTATTTAGAGTTTTCATGTTCATTCAAATTGAATGGAAAATAAAATAAAATAAAATAAAATTGGATGACGTTTGCCACAGGTCACCACAACTTGGGACTCGTTTAGACTACAGGTTACGGTTCTACCATTTGCTCAAAAGTTTTTTTTACGAAATAAATAGAATGAATAATACGCGGATCGATCCACTCATCTTGCCATCCAGCCAAAATTTTTATGGCTCTTTCCGCTGACACAAGAGTCATTCGATTCGGCCCATTTGCTCAAAAGTTCATCTCTTGGATTTAGCATGTGGGAAAGTGTCCATTTCAGCTCTGAAATGAAAGGTATAGTTAAAAAGAACATCCATCCGAAATGTAAATCAAACATAACTGCAATGCAAAGTGGCGCCCCTTAGTCAACAAAAGCAATTTAGCAAATCAGTCATATTCTATCATGTCTGTCCTATATATTGTATTGGTTTTAGCATTGTCTAAGCCGATACTAACCAGCAGCCACACTGACCTATACCGAAATTGGGCCTTAATTTCCTGGTTAATTGAACAATGAAAAAATAGAAAAAAGAAAGAAGTATGTAATACAATTGTGCCGAGAATAAGTTATCGTGTTTCAATACAATTTTTACCTTTTAACAATTATCATTATTCAAAATAATAAATTACAACGGTTATAAAATATTTAAATATTACTCTATTCAAAAATATATTATAAGGTAATTTGATCTAAAAGCAAATAAAGTAAACAACAACAGCTATTATAGGTGAATTGAGAAATAATATATTATTTTATTTTATTTAAAACTAAAATGTCATGGCCTACTTAAAAGTAGGGGTGCAACATGGGCGGACTAAACCGAGCCCGATCGGATAAACCCGTTGATGGGTTGGGTTAGGGTTGAAGATACTCGGGTTTGGACTCGGGTTTGGGTTAAAATAACCCGATCAAAAATTGGGTTGGGCTCGGATTCATGTGTCGGGTTACCCGAAGAACCCGAAACCCGGCTTATATATATATATATATATATATATATATATATATATATATATATATATTATATGGGAGCGGATCAAAAGCCCCCCTTAGAAAATCTCCCTCACTCTAATTCGTAATATTAATGTTAATGTTAATATTATGTTAATATTAATTTTTTATTTTTTATTTATATTAATGTTAATGTTAATATTATGTTAATGTTAATGTTAATGTTAATGTTAATATTAATTTTAATCTTAAGTTTAATGTTAATTTTAGTATTGAATGTTAATATTAACATTAATATTAATATTAACATTAATATTAACATTAAATTACGGATTAGAGTGAGGGAGGTTTTTAGGAAGTTTTTAAGGGATTTTTTTGATCCGCTTCCTCTATATATATATTATATATATATATATATATATATTAATATATATATATATATAGTTTCATACTTCTTAAATAAAAAGTTTACAGCCTAAATTTTTCCAACCAAGCTCTGCAACTCCTCATCTTAAATCATATTTTAGTTTATATTTTGTAATGATCAATACTTGATTGCTATTTGATTATGTATTTAAGATTACTTTTGCTTAAAATTATTTCAAATATTATATTAGAGTCCGATAAATCCGATGGACCTGACCCAATTCGAGCCAAACTCGATCCCCCGAGCTTGGTCTTGGACTTCATACGTTGAACCCGAAGTCGGGCCGGACTTGGGCTTGGGTCAAACTTATGATTCATCGGATTGTGCTCGGGTTGACCTCAATCCCGACCCAACCAGCCCGAGTTGCACCCCTACTTAAAAGCAAAAACAAGGTGAAGTGCTTCAACTTAGCTTGGCCAAGAGGTTCACCATGCTTGAAATCGTCCCTAGTTTGGTTATGTCATAAGCTTTTAGTAATTAATTATTCTCCATTTTCGCGGGTTGTAGATTATGATGCCACAAACCCACTAATGAACCCCTCTTCTCCCATTCTTTTATTTTATACTTTCACCTCACTTCCCGCTTCATCACTCTATTCTTCTCCTTCTTCCCTTGTACCTAGCAGACTTAAGGGAGGTTTTCTATCCGCCCCGACCTGAATTTTGAAATTCTCGTTTATTCCAATATTGGCCAATGTCAATTTCGTTAATCTTCTTTTATTAAAACAAAAGCAAAATTATTAACCTTTACTTTTTTTTTAAAATGAATTCCTTTATAAATCCTAATTTGATATTCTTTTTATAAATAAAATTAAATTCCTAATTTTAAAATTAATTAATAGAATTCTATTATTCAAATTCCTTAAAAATTAATTTAAATAATAAAATTTCATTATTTTCTTCTTCTTTTCTGCAAAATCAGGGATTCATTGTTCAAATTAGAATTTGTAAAACTTATTTCTATTCCTTTCTTTTTCTAAAAACTTTAATTTCTAACTAAGACGTGATCTCTAAGTTTCAATCCCTTCATAATCTCGATTGAAGCCCAATCGAGCATCAACGCTTTTCCTCCTCCAATCCAGACCATCTGTCTCGTTCGTCATCATCGTCGTCGTTAGACGAAGATGTTAATTCCTTATTCTTGACTGTACGCGTCGAGCAAGGCTCAAAATGACCACTACGCACTTCCGCGTCCAGCCACTGCCACCATATTTGTTCAAGTGCTTCTCTGCCACCCTGCTCCACCGCGAGCCTGACTGCACCATTGTCAACTACTCCGACAACACAAAAAGGACAACATAAGCAAGTCATTGGCAATTCGACCTACCTACCACCACATTCACGTACAAATTTCTCTGCATCCGTGGCACCAAATCTCGAGCCATCTTCTCCGTCTATAAGTTGGTATACTCCTCTCCCTCCATGAAAAAAATGCATTTTTTAATTTAATCATTTGATGATTCGTTCATGGAGAGTAGGTAAATGAAATTTTTGTTTTTAGAAAACTCTCCAACCAGGTGTCAACCCATCGATCAGAAAGGTGCTTAACGATGTTTCCCTAGTGTGGGATTTGACCGAACTCATATTCGTTAACCAAGTACGATGAATTTAATCTGTCCATCAATTTTTACTATATCTTAGTTTTTCTAGTTCTCAAATTACTTTATGTGTGTTCGTTAGATCGTGGCAAAACTTGTTCCATTGGACTAGTAGTGTTATTTATCCTTTGTGGTGAAGTTATCGTCTAGTTTTGTGATCGTTGATCAGATCGTCCCCTGATCCGACTGTCACGTCCCAGTCCTAAAATATACGGGACTAGGCCGTGTGGCAAAGGCCAGCTACGCATTCAAGTGGACTCCAGTCCAACTCGAATACGTATAAGCTGTCCAGATCATATCATAATCCATATATCTACTACTAAACATCCACAAAATCTATCTATAATACTATGAACTATGAGAGAAAATAACTATAGAAGAACGACAAGAAGGCATCAACTAAATATCTCGAAGAAGTAAACCCTCAATATCCTATGTTAGATCTCAGCATATACTGGAAGAAAACCAGGTCCTCAGTGGGACGTTGTGAAATCCAGAATTTTAGAATTAATAACTTATTGGGTTGTAGTATAATTTTAATTTTATAGTTATTATTATTATTATTATTATTATTATTATTATTATTATTATTATTATATATTGAGTTCGAAATTATTTTAAATAATAATTGGTTTTGGTTGCTGACCTGACCCGAGCCTGGACCAGTTCGAACCCAACTTCCGAAACCCAGACCCGATCTGAACCCATTCTCTTTAATTGAAATCCTGATGACCTTTTAAAAAAATAATAATAATTTCCTAACCTATTGGCCTGGTCATCCCACGACCAGGTCCCCATCCTATTCTTCAGCCACTCCCTGCTTTCCCTCTCATTCTTATTCACCCACTCATTTCTCCTCTCACCACTCCTTATAATCACCCACACGTTATTCTTCCCTACAAAAACAACCACCAGCACACAACAAGAACAAAACCCCTCTTCTTTTCATCCTCCCATCCCTTTCCCCTTCCTCACCAAACCCCCTACTCCTATCTCCTCCCGGCCGACCACCGGCAACTCCCGCGTGCGACCCCGACCTCCTGCGCGGACCTCCCCGAGCCGACCTCCGCGAGCGCGCCGACCCCCGCGGCCAACTCCGCCCGCCGCCGTTCCCCGACCCCCACAGCCCCGTGCGTGCCGGCCCCGACCCCGCGACCTTCCCGCGGCTGTCTCCGGCGACCTCCTCGTCGTACGCGCTCAGCCGGGTCCCCGATCTGTTGTTCTGTCCCCGAAGCCGAGCCCGTTCCCGTACTTTTCTAAAGTTCTGCGGTTTGCTAATTCTGGAACGTTTCCGAGCTCGCGGAATCCATTTTTTTCTTCATTTTACATTTGAGAGCTCTAGCCGAGCAACCCAAGGTATAATTTGCTTTCTCCGTTTCCTTTTCGGTAGTCGATGATGATTTTTGGTCCCCGATTCCTTTCCGGAAATTCGGATTCGGTTTACGTTATAGTTACAAATTTCCGAAACTATTTTCTATGTTTGGTTCTGTGGGTTTACGTTTTTGATTTCGGAATTTCCGAATATTTCGGGTTAGGACCTGTGTATTTTGTTCTCGGAATTTCTGAGATTAGCCTTGGAAGGTTCTGGGATTTTGGGTGAGTATTTAGTTCTGGATTTTTCGAATATTAATACACTGGTTCGTTGTTATATTGCGGTGGTGCTTCTGATCCTATTTCGGGTTTTCCGAATACTTTCGGAAATGTTTCTGTGAATATAATTTTTTATAAAAATAGTTATGGAATTTAATTTATGGGTTTCCCTGGTTTGGGATTTATATTGGGTGTTGAGGCACATTTTCCCAGTTTTGGGTTATCCCGAAAATAGAGAAAGTGCTGCCGAATTTTTTATAAAATTTAATTATATAATTTTAAAATGGTTTTTTGGAAAAGAATATTTTTTGGATTTTTGGGCGACGACCGTATTGGTCAATGGGCCCTAGCTAAGTGCAAACGAAACCGGTTTCGCCCGGACGTTGAGGCATTAGTCTATATGACGATTGGACCAATATCTGAGACTCACTATTAAATTTATTTTAATTATTAGTTTTTTATAATTAAATTGTAGGAAAGATTTTAGAACTAACAAATATTTCTTCTTATTTTAATTTATGTAAAATAATTTGTAAGGGCATAAGCCCAGCTTTTCTATTTTCTTTCTCTGTGACCTGTAATTATTGTAGCGTATTTTTTCTTGCATTTTCTGGTTTTGTTGGTTTTTTTTAGCGTAGACGCGTAAAACTAAATAATAATATTATTTTGATATAGAAAAATTAATGAGATTTTCTCACATTTACAAGTTGTAATATTTAAACAAAAAGCTATTTTCTCGTTAAACAGAAATTTAGTTTTATATGTATAATTACGAAAATACAAAGTTTTAACCAATTAAATTGGTAACTATGAGTTTTTCCAAATAAAAGTTAAATTGATCTTTCCCTCGTAATTAATTACAAACGCACCCGATAATCGACATACGTTTGTGATAGTATAATAAAGATTAAAATTTGACTAGGACAAATTTAGAGATTGCAACTAGCATAGTTAGCATGGTAACTCTGGAATCTGAGTCAAACTTCTCGAATGTAGGATTTCGAGGACAAGGCTAGTTTTAATCCCGAAGTCTCAACCCTTCAAGTCCAGTCCAATTTGAGGCAAGTACATTTTGTGTTAGTTTACAATTATTTAATAATCGTTTTATTGCAAGTTTAAACCACGATGCAACACGAACTCTCTGAGAGTACTGACTGTAACTACTGTAACTGTTTGGGGACTGGGGGAGTAGTGTAATGAGTATGACCACATCTAAAGTAATAATTTAGAACTGTATTAGCTTACCCCTCATACACACGGGAATAAGCCATATCATTCACTGTACAACCCAAGCTGGTCATATTCATTGCCTATTCAATCATAATGTTTTAACTGCTGGAGAACTGTGTATTTTCAAATTATTTAAAAGTGCATGATTCTATTATTATTTCAATTGTTAGATTATCATGAATTGTACTTTGCTCCCTTCTGGAGATAACATTTTTAGGAGATTTTGAGGATGTTGAGCTGTTATACAACATTATTATGACCCGGTTCTGTACCCTGTGGTGTTGCCAGAGTCCCCTTTGGAGGACGCAGGACCTGAGGTCGATGAGCCGATCGCTTAGCTAGATTTCTGTTTCCAGATTGGTTATTTTAGAATTTTGATAATTTGAATTCAGCATTTTATTTCAGTCTTTCTATTCCGGTTGTACTTTTCAAATGTTGAATAAAGTTTTAAATTCCTGAATATTGAGTTGTGACAAATATTTATATGTTGTTGTGATTACCTGCAATAGTGGATACAGCTTACTGCTGCCGTCTCAACAACGGTGCAGGCTGGGCATGATCCGGTCGACCCAATTATTTGGGATCGGGTCGTGACATATTTTTAGTGGTGGCCCATGTAGGTCATGAACAACAACTTAGAAAAATACCTAGAAACAATTAGAACACTAGAACATTGATTTGTCACAACATAGGTCCGAATTATATACATAAATATTTTTGTTTGATTATAGATTGGTAGGATACCTTGCTTATGTTTGCTTCCTAAACCTTCCAGAGAATGACCATTGACAAGACCAATCTGATGGCGATGAGGTGTCATCTCTGGATCATACCACATCTCCTCAACCATGTTCAGGGTTTATTCCCTCGCAGCTAATTGACCATCCCTATAATGCATCCAGTAAGTTTTCACTACACTGGCGATTCCTACCTCTTCTCAAACTGAGTTGCATTTCTTTGGTAAAGTACCCATTCCTGTTTCTCCACCAGTACCAGCAAATACCTCCCAAATGGTTGCCCTATTTCAAGAAATCCTGGAGTTCCAGAAGGCTCAAGCTGAAGCCCAGCAGGAACAGATAAATATCACGAGAGAAGTCATGAAGAACGTCAATGATGTGGCCTTAGCTATCTTAAACCAAGTTGGAGCGGAACCTCGTCCTAGGAGGGATACCCCTGAATCTAGAAGATATTTGAGCCCTATCCGGCAGTCATATCGTAAGAAGCTATTGGTTTGTGACTACTGTAAAAGGCTCGGTCACCAAGCCAATATTTGTCGCAAGAGATTGGAGAAATATTTGGCATATGGATCTGCTGAACATCGAGTAAAGGACTGCCCCTTATCTTTCCATCAAACCAGAACACATATCCCAGCAACACCTGTTGCCACAACCTAGGGACTCTCTTCCTATCCAGCAGACCTTGCCTCTACAATAAGGCATGATGCAGACTCGAGGTTCATAGAAGATGAAGCAGTTGGAGACTGCTAATGCAAGAGCCAGAACCATGAAGAATAGTACCTAGGACTGCTGAATAGCATTATCTATTGTTATAAGAAGTTGTAATAGGATGTCCTTAGATCAATCATGAGAGTTTTTACTGTAATTCTCTACATAAATAAAATTTTAGTTACACCTTTATGGTAGATGTCTTTCCTGATAGTCTTCCCGGATTATCCCCCAGATCGAGACATAGAGTTCACCATTGACCTAGTCCCCGGCTCCCCCCTATTTCAAGGGATGCTACAGAGTCAACCCGAAGGAGGCAAGGAGATGAAGGACCAGATCAATGAACTGAAGGCTCTGGGATTCATTCGAGATGGAGCTTCACCCTGGGGAGCACCTGTCTTGTTTGTGTCCAAGAAGGACAGAACAGTACGGATGTGCATCGACTACCGGGCGCTGAACAATATTGCCATCAAGAACAAGTACCCTCTGCCCCGGATCGATGACCTATTTGATCAATTGAGCGAGCCAAGGTGTTTTCGAAGATTGATCTTAGATCTGGCTACCATCAGATCAGGGTCAGGAAGGAAGATATTCCAAGACGGTATTCAACACCAAGTATGGGCAGTTTGAATTCTTAGTCATGCCGTTTGGACTGACGAATGCTCCTGCGGTGTTCATGAACCTTATGAACAAGGTTTTCCATGAATACCTAGATCAAATTGTCGTTGTCTTCATCGATGACATTCTGATCTATTCAAAGACGGAAGAGGAGCATGAAGAGCACCTCAGGAAAGTTCTAGAAACTTTGAGGAAGGAGAAGCTGTATGGTAAGCTTTCCAAATGTGAATTCTTTCTAGACAAGGTGGATTTTCTTGGCCATGTTGTCACAAGAGAAGGAATTTCGGTAGATCCGAAGAAGATAGCCGCTGTTGAGAAGTGGTCTACCCCAAGCTCAGTTGCTGAAATTAGGAGTTTCTTGGGCTTGGCTGGCTACTACCGGAAGTTCGTGACGTGAAGGATTTTGCCAGAATTACTGAGCCGATGACGAAGCTCACTCGGAAGAATGAAGAGTTTATCTGGATGGAAGATTGCCAGGCATCATTTGAGGAGCTGAAGAAGAGACTTACCACTGCGCCGATACTTGCGCTACCCGCAGGTACCGGCGATTTCTCAATTTATAGTGATGCTTCCGGTAAGAGATTGGGCTGCGTTCTTCAACAACACGAAAAGTAATTGCTTACGCATCTAGGCAATTACGGACTCATGAAGAACTATCCCACACATGATTTGGAGCTTGCAGCGGTGATATTTACATTGAAGCTATGGAAGCACTACCTTTATGGGGAGAGAGTGGAAATATTTACAGACTACAAAAGTTGAAATATGTTTTCACTCAGAAGGAGCTGAATATGAGACAGAGATGATGGCTGGAGTGATGAAGGATTTCGACATCAACCTGCAGTACCATCCGGGTAAGGCTAATGTTGTTGCAGATGCACTTAATCGATACCCAATGGCAATGTTCTTGACCAAGGAGCGTAATTTGCTGGAGGACATAGAAAAGCTTGGACTGGAGATTGTACTGCCTGAAGAAGAAATAAAAAAATTGGAAAGAGAAACCATTGTACCAGGAGCTGAATCATCAATGATGCAGTTGCAAGTGCGTTCAGGTCTAATGGACAAAGTCAAGGAGACATAATTCCAAGACGAGACACTTTGCAAACTCAGAGATCAAGTACTGGCAGGAACACTTGAAGGATTCTCAATCGCCAGTGACGGAGCACTGAAGAATGGTACGAGGCTTTGCGTACCAACTGGCGAACTGAGGAACGAGCTGATGCAAGAAGCGCACCAGTCGCAGTATTCCATACATCCTGGAGCCAACAAAATGTACGGGATATACGTACTATAGTGTGGTGGTATGGAATGAAGAAGGACGTATCCAGATATGTTGCTAGATGTTTAATTTGTCAACAAGTGAAGACTAGCAGACAGAGACCGCAGGACTTCTACAGCCACTGGACATTCCGGAGTGGAAGTGGGAGCACATAACAATAGATTTTATGTCGGAACTGCCTCGATCCCAAGGAGGGAAGGATGCCATTTGGGTTATAGTGGACGACTGACCAAGTCAGCTCACTTTATCCCCTTCAAAGTTGGTTTATCCACCGAGAAGTTGGCGGCACTATGCATACAATATCTACCGGATTCATGGAGTACCGGTAAGCATTGTATCTGACCGAGACACTCGTTTTACCTCTCACTCTTGAAAAAGTTTGCATGACAGCCTGGGGACACAATTGAAGTTCAGCACTGCCTATCATTCCCAGACAGATGGACAATCAGAGAGGACAATCCACACCTGAAGACATGCCGAGATTTTACGTCTTGGAGTTTGGAGGGTCTTAGGAAGATCATTTGCACTTGGTAGAGTTCTCTTACAACAACAGCTACCAAGCCAGCATTGGTATGACCCCATTTGAAGCTCTCTATGGACTCGTTGCCGTACACTACTTGCATGGGACGTAGGAGAAAGAGTACTGCAGGTCCAGAGATGGTGACTGACACAGTAGAGAAAGAATATAAGCTCAGGATTACCCAAGACAGACAGAAGCATTGGGTTGATAGTAGTCGTCGACTAGTGGAGTTTAAAGAAGGAGATAGCATTTTGTGAAGTTTTTCCTACCAGAGGAACGATCAGTTTTGACAAAGCTGGAAAATTGAGGCCAGGTACATCAGGCCATTTGAAGTTTTAAGACGAGTTGGAAAAGTAGCGTACCGGTTAGCTCTACCAGCTAATCTTGAGAGTGTGCACAACGTCTTCTACGTATCACAGCTCAGACGCTACATTCCGAATCCGA
>JANAVB010021797.1:13000000-13152694 GCA_029216955.1 Iris pallida
GGATAGCCGCACCCTTTAGTTAAAGAGTGACTAAACTAAGTTTAGTTGGTATTTTGGATGAATATCGTTAAAAATGGACATGTGATGGTCACGTGCCTTATTTAAGGGTTATTTTTTGTTATGACCAGTCGATACGTCGACTATAATGCTTGTAAATCGTCATTTTGTATCGACAAAAATTTATTTTCTGCATCGAATACCAATATCTAAGTCGAAAAACAAAAACATGATTAAATAACTATGAAAAATAAGACACATAATCATCACGTGTCAATTTTATCCAAAAATATCAACAAAAATCGCGTGTCCATTTTATCTAGTTTAGGTACCAAATTAACAAAAAAAAGTTCGATTACGAAAACGGCAAGCACTATAGTTTTCGGGCACCATTTGAATAATCAATTCTATGCATATCTTGTGTCAAACTTTGCAAATTAATGGAATAAATTTCTCAAACCTAGTTATGTTTCTACATTATCTAGCATTTATCATGAATGGATGGACGACTCCGGGATGATTTCTACTTTTACTGGTATGTTATGATATTTTAGTTGGAAAATCCTAAGAGAGAAGCAAAGTATAAATGGTATTTAGAGTTTTCATGTTCATTCAAATTGAATGGAAAAATAAAATAAATAAATAAAATAAAATTGGATGACGTTTGCCACAGGTCACCACAACTTGGGACTCGTTTAGACTACAGGTTACGGTTCTACCATTTGCTCAAAAGTTTTTTTTACGAAATAAATAGATGAATAATACGCTTTTGGATCGATCCACTCATCTTGCATCCAGCCAAATTTTTATGGCTCTTTCCGCTGACACAAGAGTCATTCGATTCGGCCCATTTGCTCAAAAGTTCATCTCTTGGATTTAGCATGTGGGAAAGTGTCCATTTCAGCTCTGAAATGAAAGGTATAGTTAAAAAGAACATCCATCCGAAATGTAAATCAAACATAACTGCAATGCAAAGTGGCGCCCCTTAGTCAACAAAAGCAATTTAGCAAATCAGTCATATTCTATCAGTCTGTCCTATATATTTTGGTTTTAGCATTGTCTAAGCCGATACTAACCAGCAGCCACACTGACCTATACCGAAATTGGGCCTTAATTTCCTTTAATTGAACAATGAAAAAATAGAAAAAAGAAAGAAGTATGTAATACAATTGTGCCGAGAATAAGTTATCGTGTTTCAATACAATTTTTACCTTTTAACAATTATCATTATTCAAAATAATAAATTACAACGGTTATAAAATATTTAAATATTACTCTATTCAAAATATATATTATAAGGTAATTTGATCTAAAAGCAAATAAAGTAAACAACAACAGCTATTATAGGTGAATTGAGAAATAATAATATTATTTTATTTATTTAAAACTAAATGTCATGGCCTACTTAAAAGTAGGGGTGCAACATGGGCGGACTAAACCGAGCCCGATCGGATAAACCCGTTGATGGGTTGGGTTAGGGTTGAAGATACTCGGGTTTGGACTCGGGTTTGGGTTAAAATAACCCGATCAAAAATTGGGTTGGGCTCGGATTCATGTGTCGGGTTACCCGAAGAACCCGAAACCCGGCTTATATATATATATATATATATATATATATATATATATACTATATATATATATATATATGGGAGCGGATCAAAGCCCCCCTTAGAAAATCCCTCACTCTAATTCGTAATATTAATGTTAATGTTAATATTATGTTAATTTAATTTTTTATTTTTTTTATATTAATGTTAATGTTAATATTATGTTAATGTTGTTAATGTTAATGTTATTAATTTAATCTTAAGTTTAATGTTAATTTTAGTATTGAATGTTAATATTAACATTAATATTAATATTAACATTATATTCATTAATTACGGATTAGAGTGAGGGAGGTTTTTAGGAAGTTTTTAAGGGATTTTTTTGATCCGCTTCCTCTATATTATATATATATATATATATATATATATATATATATATATATATATATAGTTTCATACTTCTTAAATAAAAAGTTTACAGCCTAAATTTTTCCAACCAAGCTCTGCAACTCCTCATCTTAAATCATATTTTAGTTTATATTTTGTAATGATCAATACTTATTGCTATTTGATTATGTATTTAAGATTACTTTTGCTTAAAATTATTTCAAATATTATATTAGAGTCCGATAAATCCGATGGACCTGACCCAATTCGAGCCAAACTCGATCCCCCGAGCTTGGTCTTGGACTTCATACGTTGAACCCGAAGTCGGGCCGGACTTGGGCTTGGGTCAAACTTATGATTCATCGGATTGTGCTCGGGTTGACCTCAATCCCACCCAACCAGCCCGAGTTGCACCCCTACTTAAAAGCAAAAACAAGGTGAAGTGCTTCAACTTAGCTTGGCCAAGAGGTTCACCATGCTTGAAATCGTCCCTAGTTTGGTTATGTCATAAGCTTTTAGTAATTAATTATTCTCCATTTTCGCGGGTTGTAGATTATGATGCCACAAACCCACTAATGAACCCTCTTCTCCCATTCTTTTATTTTATACTTTCACCTCACTTCCCGCTTCATCACTCTATTCTTCTCCTTCTTCCCTTGTACCTAGCAGACTTAAGGGAGGTTTTCTATCCGCCCCGACCTGAATTTTGAAATTCTCGTTTATTCCAATATTGGCCAATGTCAATTTCGTTAATCTTAATTCTTTTATTAAAACAAAAGCAAAATTATTAACCTTTACTTTTTTTATTAAAATGAATTCCTTTATAAATCCTAATTTGATATTCTTTTTATAAATAAAATTAAATTCCTAATTTTAAAATTAATTAAAGATTCTATTATTCAAATTCCTTAAAAATTAATTTAAATAATAAAATTTCATTATTTTCTTCTTTTCTGCAAAATCAGGGATTCATTGTGCAAATTAGAATTTGTAAAACTTATTTCTATTCCTTTCTTTTTCTAAAAACTTTAATTTCTAACTAAGACGTGATCTCTAAGTTTCAATCCCTTCATAATCTCGATTGAAGCCCAATCGAGCATCAACGCTTTTCCTCCTCCAATCCAGACCATCTGTCTCGTTCGTCATCATCGTCGTCGTTAGACGAAGATGTTAATTCCTTATTCTTGACTGTACGCGTCAGCAAGGCTCAAAATGACCACTACGCACTTCCGCGTCCAGCCACTGCCACCATATTTGTTCAAGTGCTTCTCTGCCACCCTGCTCCACCGCGAGCCTGACTGCACCATTGTCAACTACTCCGACAACACAAAAGGACAACATAAGCAAGTCATTGGCAATTCGACCTACCTACCAAGCCACATTCACGTACAAATTTCTCTGCATCCGTGGCACCAAATCTCGAGCCATCTTCTCCGTCTATAAGTTGGTATACTCCTCTCCCTCCATGAAAAAAATGCATTTTTAATTTAATCATTTGATGATTCGTTCATGGAGTAGGTAAATGAAATTTTTGTTTTTAGAAAACTCTCCAACCAGGTGTCAACCCATCGATCAGAAAGGTGCTTAACGATGTTTCCCTAGTGTGGGATTTGACCGAACTCATATTCGTTAACCAAGTACGATGAATTTAATCTGTCCATCAATTTTTACTATATCTTAGTTTTTCTAGTTCTCAAATTACTTTATGTGTGTTCGTTAGATCGTGGCAAAACTTGTTCCATTGGACTAGTAGTGTTATTTATCCTTTGTGGTGAAGTTATCGTCTAGTTTTGTGATCGTTGATCAGATCGTCCCCTCTGATCCGACTGTCACGTCCCAGTCCTAAAATATACGGGACTAGGCCGTGTGGCAAAGGCCAGCTACGCATTCAAGTGGACTCCAGTCCAACTCGAATACGTATAAGCTGTCCAGATCATATCATAATCCATATATCTACTACTAAACATCCACAAAATCTATCTATAATACTATGAACTATGAGAGAAAATAACTATAGAAGAACGACAAGAAGGCATCAACTAAATATCTCGAAGAAGTAAACCCTCAATCCTATGTTAGATCTCAGCATATACTGGAAGAAAACCAGGTCCTCAGTGGGACGTTGTGAAATCCAGAATTTTAGAATTAATAACTTATTGGGTTGTAGTAATTTTAATTTATAGTTTTATTATTATTATTATTATTATTATTATTATTTATTATTATATATTGAGTTCGAAATTATTTTAAAATAATAATTGGTTTTGGTTGCTGACCTGACCCGAGCCTGGACCAGTTCGAACCCAACTTTCCGAAACCCAGACCCGATCTGAACCCATTCTCTTTAATTGAAATCCTGATGACCTTTTAAAAAAATAATAATTTCCTAACCTATTGGCCTGGTCATCCCACGACCAGGTCCCCATCCTATTCTTCAGCCACTCCCTGCTTTCCCTCATTCTTATTCACCCACTCATTTCTCCTCTCACCACTCCTTATAATCACCCACACGTTATTCTTCCCTACAAAAACAACCACCAGCACAAAGAACAAAACCCCTCTTCTTTTCATCCTCCCATCCCTTTCCCCTTCCTCACCAAACCCCTACTCCCTCTCCTCCCGGCCGACCACCGGCAACTCCCGCGTGCGACCCCGACCTCCTGCGCGGACCTCCCCGAGCCGACCTCCGCGAGCGCGCCGACCCCCGCGGCCAACTCCGCCCGCCGCCGCCGTTCCCCGACCCCCACAGCCCCGTGCGTGCCGGCCCCGACCCCGCACGACCTTCCCGCGGCTGTCTCCGGCGACCTCCTCGTCGTACGCGCTCAGCCGGGTCCCCGATCTGTTGTTCTGTCCCCGAAGCCGAGCCCGTTCCCGTACTTTTTCTAAAGTTCTGCGGTTTGCTAATTCTGGAACGTTTCCGAGCTCGCGGAATCCATTTTTTTTCATTTTACATTTGAGAGCTCTAGCCGAGCAACCCAAGGTATAATTTGCTTTCTCCGTTTCCTTTTCGGTAGTCGATGATGATTTTTGGTCCCCGATTCCTTTCCGGAAATTCGGATTCGGTTTACGTTATAGTTACAAATTTCCGAAACTATTTTCTATGTTTGGTTCTGTGGGTTTACGTTTTTGATTTCGGAATTTCCGAATATTTCGGGTTAGGACCTGTGTATTTTGTTCTCGGAATTTCTGAGATTAGCCTTGGAAGGTTCTGGGATTTTGGGTGAGTATTTAGTTCTGGATTTTTCGAATATTAATACACTGGTTCGTTGTTATATTGCGGTGGTGCTTCTGATCCTATTTCGGGTTTTCCGAATACTTTCGGAAATGTTTCTGTGAATATAATTTTTATATAAAAATAGTTATGGAATTTAATTTATGGGTTTCCCTGGTTTGGGATTTATATTGGGTGTTGAGGCACATTTTCCCAGTTTTGGGTTATCCCGAAAATAGAGAAAGTGCTGCCGAATTTTTCTATAAAATTTAATTATATAATTTTAAAATGGTTTTTTGGAAAAGAATATTTTTTGGATTTTTGGGCGACGACCGTATTGGTCAATGGGCCCTAGCTAAGTGCAAACGAAACCGGTTTCGCCCGGACGTTGAGGCATTAGTCTATATGACGATTGGACCAATATCTGAGACTCACTATTAAATTTATTTTAATTATTAGTTTATTTATAATTAAATTGTAGGAAAGATTTTAGAACTAACAAATGTTTCTTCTTATTTTAATTTATGTAAAATAATTTGTAAGGGCATAAGCCCAGCTTTTCTATTTTCTTTCTCTGTGACCTGTAATTATTGTAGCGTATTTTTTCTTGCATTTTCTGGTTTTGTTGGTTTTTTTTAGCGTAGACGCGTAAAACTAAAATAAATAATATTATTTTGATATAGAAAAATTAATGAGATTTTCTCACATTTACAAGTTGTAATATTTAAACAAAAAGCATATTTTCTCGTTAAACAAGAAATTTAGTTTTATATGTATAATTACGAAAATACAAAGTTTTAACCAATTAAATTGGTAACTATGAGTTTTTCCAAATAAAAGTTAAATTGATCTTTCCCTCGTAATTAATTACAAACGCACCCGATAATCGACATACGTTTGTGATAGTATAATAAAGATTAAAATTTGACTAGGACAAATTTAGAGATTGCAACTAGCATAGTTAGCATGGTAACTCTGGAATCTGAGTCAAACTTCTCGAATGTAGGATTTCGAGGACAAGGCTAGTTTTAATCCCGAAGTCTCAACCCTTCAAGTCCAGTCCAATTTGAGGCAAGTACATTTTGTGTTAGTTTACAATTATTTAATAATCGTTTTATTGCAAGTTTAAACCACGATGCAACACGAAACTCTCTCTGAGACTGACTGTAACTACTGTAACTGTTTGGGGACTGGGGGAGTAGTGTAATGAGTATGACCACATCTAAAGTAATAATTTAGAACTGTATTAGCTTACCCCTCATACACACGGGAATAAGCCATATCATTCACTGTACAACCCAAGCTGTCATATTCATTGCCTATTCATATCATAATGTTTTAACTGCTGGAGAACTGTGTATTTTCAAATTATTTAAAAGTGCATGATTCTATTATTATTTCAATTGTTAGATTATCATGAATTGTACTTTGCTCCCTTCTGACTGGAGATAACATTTTTAGGAGATTTTGAGGATGTTGAGCTGTTATACAACAATTATTATGACCCGGTTCTGTACCCTGTGGTGTTGCCAGAGTCCCCTTTGGAGGACGCAGGACCTGAGGTCGATGAGCCGATCGCTTAGCTAGATTTTCTGTTTCCAGATTGGTTATTTTAGAATTTTGATAATTTGAATTCAGCATTTTATTTCAGTCTTTCTATTCCGGTTGTACTTTTCAAATGTTGAATAAAGTTTTAAATTCCTGAATATTGAGTTGTGACAAATATTTATATGTTGTTGTGATTACCTGCAATAGTGGATACAGCTTACTGCTGCCGTCTCAACAACGGTACAGGCTGGGCATGATCCGGTCCGACCCAATTATTTGGGATCGGGTCGTGACATATTTTTAGTGGTGGCCCATGTAGGTCATGAACAACAACTTAGGAAAATATACCTAGAAACAATTAGAACACTAGAACATTGATTTGTCACAACATAGGTCCGAATTATATACATAAATATTTTTGTTTGATTATAGATTGGTAGGATACCTTGCTTATGTTTGCTTCCTAAACCTTCCAGAGAATGACCATTGACAAGACCAATCCTGATGGCGATGAGGTGTCATCTCTGGATCATACCACATCTCCTCAACCATGTTCAGGGTTTATTCCCTCGCAGCTAATTGACCATCCCTATAATGCATCCAGTGAAGTTTTCACTACACTGGCGATTCCTACCTCTTCTCAAACTGAGTTGCATTTCTTTGGTAAAGTACCCATTCCTGTTTCTCCACCAGTACCAGCAAATA
Organism: Iris pallida; assembly: GCA_029216955.1. Classification (NCBI taxonomy): domain Eukaryota; kingdom Viridiplantae; phylum Streptophyta; class Magnoliopsida; order Asparagales; family Iridaceae; genus Iris; species Iris pallida. Next base: position 13,007,396 of record JANAVB010021797.1, read on the forward strand.
CCTCCCAAATGGTTGCCCTATTTCAAGAAATCCTGGAGTTCCAGAAGGCTCAAGCTGAAGCCCAGCAGGAACAGATAAATATCACGAGAGAAGTCATGAAGAACGTCAATGATGTGGCCTTAGCTATCTTAAACCAAGTTGGAGCGGAACCTCGTCCTAGGAGGGATACCCCTGAATCTAGAAGATATTTGAGCCCTATCCGGCAGTCATATCGTAAGAAGCTATTGGTTTGTGACTACTGTAAAAGGCTCGGTCACCAAGCCAATATTTGTCGCAAGAGATTGGAGAAATATTTGGCATATGGATCTGCTGAACATCGAGTAAAGGACTGCCCCTTATCTTTCCATCAAACCAGAACACATATCCCAGCAACACCTGTTGCCACAACCTAGGGACTCTCTTCCTATCCAGCAGACCTTGCCTTCTACAATAAGGCATGATGCAGACTCGAGGTTCATAGAAGATGAAGCAGTTGGAGACTGCTAATGCAAGAGCCAGAACCATGAAGAATAGTACCTAGGACTGCTGAATAGCATTATCTATTGTTATAAGAAGTTGTAATAGGATGTCCTTAGATCAATCATGAGAGTTTTTACTGTAATTCTCTACATAAATAAAATTTTTAGTTACACCTTTATGGTAGATGTCTTTCCTGATAGTCTTCCCGGATTATCCCCCAGATCGAGACATAGAGTTCACCATTGACCTAGTCCCCGGCTCCCCCCCTATTTCTAAGGGATGCTACAGAGTCAACCCGAAGGAGGCCAAGGAGATGAAGGACCAGATCAATGAACTGAAGGCTCTGGGATTCATTCGAGATGGAGCTTCACCCTGGGGAGCACCTGTCTTGTTTGTGTCCAAGAAGGACAGAACAGTACGGATGTGCATCGACTACCGGGCGCTGAACAATATTGCCATCAAGAACAAGTACCCTCTGCCCCGGATCGATGACCTATTTGATCAATTGAGCGGAGCCAAGGTGTTTTCGAAGATTGATCTTAGATCTGGCTACCATCAGATCAGGGTCAGGAAGGAAGATATTTCCAAGACGGTATTCAACACCAAGTATGGGCAGTTTGAATTCTTAGTCATGCCGTTTGGACTGACGAATGCTCCTGCGGTGTTCATGAACCTTATGAACAAGGTTTTCCATGAATACCTAGATCAAATTGTCGTTGTCTTCATCGATGACATTCTGATCTATTCAAAGACGGAAGAGGAGCATGAAGAGCACCTCAGGAAAGTTCTAGAAACTTTGAGGAAGGAGAAGCTGTATGGTAAGCTTTCCAAATGTGAATTCTTTCTAGACAAGGTGGATTTTCTTGGCCATGTTGTCACAAGAGAAGGAATTTCGGTAGATCCGAAGAAGATAGCCGCTGTTGAGAAGTGGTCTACCCCAAGCTCAGTTGCTGAAATTAGGAGTTTCTTGGGCTTGGCTGGCTACTACCGGAAGTTCGTGACGTGAAGGATTTTGCCAGAATTACTGAGCCGATGACGAAGCTCACTCGGAAGAATGAAGAGTTTATCTGGATGGAAGATTGCCAGGCATCATTTGAGGAGCTGAAGAAGAGACTTACCACTGCGCCGATACTTGCGCTACCCGCAGGTACCGGCGATTTCTCAATTTATAGTGATGCTTCCGGTAAGAGATTGGGCTGCGTTCTTCAACAACACGAGAAAGTAATTGCTTACGCATCTAGGCAATTACGGACTCATGAAGAACTATCCCACACATGATTTGGAGCTTGCAGCGGTGATATTTACATTGAAGCTATGGAAGCACTACCTTTATGGGGAGAGAGTGGAAATATTTACAGACTACAAAAGTTTGAAATATGTTTTCACTCAGAAGGAGCTGAATATGAGACAGAGATGATGGCTGGAGCTGATGAAGGATTTCGACATCAACCTGCAGTACCATCCGGGTAAGGCTAATGTTGTTGCAGATGCACTTAATCGATACCCAATGGCAATGTTCTTGACCAAGGAGCGTAATTTGCTGGAGGACATAGAAAAGCTTGGACTGGAGATTGTACTGCCTGAAGAAGAAATAAAAAAATTGGAAAGAGAAACCATTGTACCAGGAGCTGAATCATCAATGATGCAGTTGCAAGTGCGTTCAGGTCTAATGGACAAAGTCAAGGAGACATAATTCCAAGACGAGACACTTTGCAAACTCAGAGATCAAGTACTGGCAGGAACACTTGAAGGATTCTCAATCGCCAGTGACGGAGCACTGAAGAATGGTACGAGGCTTTGCGTACCAACTGGCGAACTGAGGAACGAGCTGATGCAAGAAGCGCACCAGTCGCAGTATTCCATACATCCTGGAGCCAACAAAATGTACCGGGATATACGTACTATAGTGTGGTGGTATGGAATGAAGAAGGACGTATCCAGATATGTTGCTAGATGTTTAATTTGTCAACAAGTGAAGACTAGCAGACAGAGACCCGCAGGACTTCTACAGCCACTGGACATTCCGGAGTGGAAGTGGGAGCACATAACAATAGATTTTATGTCGGAACTGCCTCGATCCCAAGGAGGGAAGGATGCCATTTGGGTTATAGTGGACCGACTGACCAAGTCAGCTCACTTTATCCCCTTCAAAGTTGGTTTATCCACCGAGAAGTTGGCGGCACTATGCATACAATATATCTACCGGATTCATGGAGTACCGGTAAGCATTGTATCTGACCGAGACACTCGTTTTACCTCTCACTCTTGAAAAAGTTTGCATGACAGCCTGGGGACACAATTGAAGTTCAGCACTGCCTATCATTCCCAGACAGATGGACAATCAGAGAGGACAATCCAGACACCTGAAGACATGCCGAGATTTTACGTCTTGGAGTTTGGAGGGTCTTAGGAAGATCATTTGCACTTGGTAGAGTTCTCTTACAACAACAGCTACCAAGCCAGCATTGGTATGACCCCATTTGAAGCTCTCTATGGACGTCGTTGCCGTACACTACTTGCATGGGACGACGTAGGAGAAAGAGTACTGCAGGGTCCAGAGATGGTGACTGACACAGTAGAGAAAGTGAATATAAGCTCAGGATTACCCAAGACAGACAGAAGCATTGGGTTGATAGTAGTCGTCGACTAGTGGAGTTTAAAGAAGGAGATAGCATTTTTGTGAAGTTTTTTCCTACCAGAGGAACGATCAGTTTTGACAAAGCTGGAAAATTGAGGCCAGGTACATCAGGCCATTTGAAGTTTTAAGACGAGTTGGAAAAGTAGCGTACCGGTTAGCTCTACCAGCTAATCTTGAGAGTGTGCACAACGTCTTCTACGTATCACAGCTCAGACGCTACATTCCGAATCCGAGTCACATTTTGGATAATTCAGAGCTGAAGATTGGACTCAACCTTTCAGTGCCAGAGAAACCAGTAGCAAGCGTAGTCAGAGGTGAGAAGAAGATCAAAAAATTTGAGCTATCACATAACTCCTATTTCTTATCTTTTCGTTCTAAACTTGACTGATGCTGCTAAGTTAGCCTAGTTTTGCAAGCTATTTCTTTATCAAGCTTGATCATGACAGTATTTTATTGGGTGCACCCACTAATATATTGTCTAATCAGGACCGGTGCATGATGGTCTGATCAACCTCGTGTACTTTGGTTCGCTTTTGTATTTTTCTGCATGGATGATATCATAAATGAAACTTGTCCCTAAACCGTCTCATCCACGACTGCCTTCGAAATTCTTATTGTTGGACCTGAGTTACGGGTGCAGTACTCGTACCAACTTGACCTGAGATAATTCCTATCCTACTCTTTAAATTTCGAGGACGAAATTTTCTAAGAAGGGAAGATTGTGAAACCCAGAATTTTAGAATTAATAACTTATTGGGTTGTAGTGTAATTTTAATTTTATAGTTATTATTATTAATATTATATATTGAGTTCAAAATTATTTTTAAAATAAAAATTGGTTTTGGTTGCTGACCTGACCCGAGCCTGGACCAGTTCGAACCCAACTTTCCGAAACCCAGACCCGATCTGAACCCATTCTCTTTAATTGAAATCCTGATGACCTTTTTTAAAAAAATAATAATTTCCTAACCTATTGGCCTGGTTATCCCACGACCAGGTCCCCATCCTATTCTTCAGCCACTTCCTGCTTTCCTTCTCCTTCTTATTCACCCACTCATTTCTCCTCTCACCACTCCTTATAATCACCCACACGTTATTCTTCCCCACAAAAACAACCACCAGCACACAACAAGAATAAAACCCCCTCTTCTTTTCATCCTTCTATCCCTTTCCCCTTCCTCACCAAACCCCCTACTCCCATCTCCTCCCGGCCGACCTCTGGCAACTCCCGCACGTGACCCCGACCTCCCGCACGGACCTCCTCGAGCCGACCTCCGCGAGCGCGCCGACCCCCGCGGCCAACTCCGCCCGCCGCCGCCGTTCCCCGACCCCCGCAGCCCCGTGGTTGTCGGCCCCGACCACAGGCGGCCTTCCCGCGGCTGTCCCCGGTGACCTCCTCGTCGTACGCGCTCAGCCGGGTCCCCGATCTGTTGTTCTGTCCCCGAAGCCGAGCCCGTTTCCGTGCTTTTCCCAAAGTTCTGCGGTTTGCTAATTCTGGAACGTTTTCGAGCTCGCGGAATCCATTTTTTTCTTCATTTTACATTTGAGAGTTCTAGCCGAGCAACCCAAGGTATAATTTGCTTTCTCCGTTTCCTTTTCGGTAGTCGATGATGATTTTTGGTCCCTGATTCCTTTCCGGAAATTCGGATTCGGTTTACGTTATAGTTACGGAATTTTCGAAACTATTTTCTATGTTTGGTTCTGTGGGTTTACGTTTTTGATTTCAGAATTTCTGAATATTTCGGGTTAGGACCTGTGTATTTTGTTCTCGGAATTTCCGAGATTAGCCTTGGAAGGTTCTGGGATTTTGGGTGAGTATTTAGTTCTGGATTTTTCCGAATATTAAAACTCTGGTTCATTGTTATATTGCGGTGGTGCTTCTGATCCTATTTCGGGTTTTTCGAATATTTTCGGAAATGTCTTTGTGAATATAAATTTTTATATAAAAATAGTTATGGAATTTAATTTATGGGTTTCCCTGGTTTAGGATTTATATTGGGTGTTGAGGCACATTTTCCCAGTTTTGGGTTATCCCGAAAATAGAGGAAGTGCTGCCGGATTTTTCTATAAAATTTAATTATATAATTTTAAAATAGTTTTTCGGAAAATAATATTGTTTTGGATTTTTGGGCGACGACCGTATTGGTCAATGGGCCCTGGCTAAGTGCAAACGAAACCGATTTCGCCCGGACGTTGAGGCATTAGTCTATATGACGATTGGACCAATATCTGAGACTCACTATTAAATTTATTTTAATTATTAGTTTATTTATAATTAAATTGTAGGGGAGATTTTAGAACTAATAAATGTTTCTTCTTATATCAATTTATGTAAAATAATTTGTAAGGGCATAAGCCCAGCTTTTCTATTTTCTTTCTCTGTGGCCTATAATTATTGTAGCGTAGTTTTTCTTGCATTTTCTGGTTTTGCTGGTTTTTTTAGCGTAGACGCGTAAAACTAAAATAAATAATATTATTTTGATATAGAAAAATTAATGAGATTTTCTCACATTTACAAGTTGTAATATTTAAACAAAGAGCATGTTTTCTCATTAAATAAGAAATTTAGTTTTATATGTATAATTACGAAAATACAAAGTTTTAACCAATTAAATTGGTAACTACGAGTTTTTCCAAATAAAAGTTAAATTGATCTTTTCCTCGTAATTAATTACAAACGCACCCGATAATCGAGATTCGTTTGTGATAGTATAATAAAGATTAAAATTTGACTAGGACAAATTTAGAGATTGCAACTAGCATAGTTAGCATGGTAACTCTGGAATCTGAGTTAAACTTCTCGAATGTAGGATTTCGAGGACAAGGCTAGTTTCAATCCCGAAGTCTCAACCCTTCAAGTCCAGTCCAATTTGAGGCAAGTACATTTTGTGTTAGTTTACAATTATTTAATAATCGTTTATTGTAAGTTTAAACCACGATGCAACACGGAACTCTCTCTGAGAGCACTGACTGTAACTACTGTAACTACTGTAACTGTTTGGGGACTGGAGGAGTAGTGTAATGAGTATGACCACATCCAAAGTAATAATTTAGAACTGTATTAGCTTACCCCTCATACACACGGGGATAAGCCATATCATTCACTGTACAACCCAAGCCGATCATATTCATTGCCTATTCACATCATAATGTTTTAATTGCTGAAGAACTGTGTATTTTCAAATTGTTTAAAAGTGCATGATTCTATTATTATTTCAATTGTTAGATTATCATGAATTATACTTTGCTTCCTCCTGACTGGAGATAACATTTTTAGGGGATTTTGAGGATGCTGAGCTGTTATACAACAGTTATTATGACCCGGTTCTGTACCCTGTGGTGTTGTCAGAGTCCCCTTTGGAGGACGCAGGACCTGAGGCCGATGAGCCGATCGCTTAGCTAGATTTTTTGTTTCCAGATTGGTTGTTTTAGAATTTTGATAATTTGAATTTAGCATTTTATTTCAGTCTTTCTATTCCGGTTGTACTTTTCAAATGTTGAATAAAGTTTTAAATTCCCGAATATTGAGTTGTGACAAATATTTATATGTTGTTGTGATTACCTGCAATAGTGGATACAGCTTACTGCCGTCGTCTCAACAACGATGCAGGCTGGGCACGATCCGGTTCGACCCAATTATTTGGGATCGGGTCGTGACAAATGTAGCAAGATACATAAAATATATGCCGAAATAAAGTACAGTAAATAACATGTGAAAATAGTAAACAGGTGATCCAGGTAATAGTCATGTGATCCAGGTAATAAACAGGTGATCAAGTAATAGTCATGTGATCTAGGTAATAAACAGGTGATCAAGTCACACTACTACTAGGAAGACTATCTAGTCTGCGTGAAATGCACTTAAGAATAACGTTCGACGAATGGAGCTCTCCGAACATAAGATCCTCTCGCAGTGAGGCTCACCGAACCACCTACTGTCAACAACAAGAAACCAATAATAGCCCATTCATCTAGTAACTGTCCTGCCTACCCGATGATACTGTCTTTGTTGCATCCACGACACGTCCAGTTTGACTCTAGTAAATCATGAGTCCAGAAGTACAGTCAACATGTATACAAAAAAATCCATCATCAATTAAACATCCCAAGATCATAACCGAGTCTTCTATATGCCATGCAATGTGAATTCGTGTATCATGTCTATATGTCAGCAGGTGTAATCATGTAAGCATACAGATAAGAGCAGGTGAATCATGTAGCAGCATATCCAAGTAAATGACTTATAGGAAATACAAGCATGTAAATACTGTAAATCAAAAGGCAAGGTATACTTTCCTAGAATTTATCCAAACTGTGCCGAGACTGCAGTACCAAAGTCTAACCCAACTATCCATGAGACATTGAACCATACTCCATTCAAATATCTATCAACACAAATCATAAACAAGTATATATCACACACTAAAATCCGCGTATGAGTAATAACTCTTACCTAGAGAGCTTGGGTCGTTCTAGTCGCGTATTACCTTATGTTCTCTAAGACACTCGTTAATTATATTGCCTAGAACTAGGTCACACTAGTCTCTATAATAATTATGTGTTAATAGTATGGATTGCAAGCTGTAGGTTTAAAATATTAAATTTGTACCTCGTTATCGTACAATGAAACCTACAACACACCAATCGAGACAAGATGGTTAACCATGTAGCTTTCCTTTCTGAAAATTTTAAAATAGTTTTACTATTATTTAAATGGTGATTTTTAGATTATTATAAATTATTATTTGGATAATTATTACGGTGGATGACTTGAGTCTTTGTGGAGTTATGGAGCATAAAACGACTAGGAAATTATGGCACGGAAGATGTAGCAGTGTGCCTTGACTAGTTTACCCAGGGGAAACCTAGCCATAGGGATGTCCGAACTAGAAAAACCAGGCCAAGTTATGACTTGACCATTTTAAATCATTTAATTATATATTATTTAATATATTGACTTTAGATGACCCGATTGTGCCAATTTAGTCTGGACTCAGCCCGAACTGGACCCAAACCCATGTGGTTGAGTAGTGTGCTCAAAGACGTTTATGTGGATATATTTTATGATATTTCTTTATTGCCTATTAGTAGCTACCTTCTATAAGTAAATAAATATTATTTTGTGTATACAATTTTATGTGAAAGTCCTACCTTAGAAATTATGTTAGTATGTTCTTTTTAGGTTCATTGAGAAGTTATATATATATATATATATATATATATATATATATATATATATATATATATATATATATATATATATATATATGTGTGTATATATATATATATATATATATATATATATATGTATATATATATAGGAAAATATATAAGGACATATATGAATATGCATGTAAATATAATATGAATAGGAATATTTTGTGTAAATATATATATGTAAATATAATATGAAGAGGAATATAGGGACATATATATTTTGTGTAAATATTTATATATGTGTGTATAATATGTATGTGTGTGTGTATATATATATATATATAAGTATGTATGTATATAAATAAATATATATATAAGGATAGGTATAAATATATACTTAGTTATATATGCAAATAGAATAAAAGAGCTAATGCAAGGAACAACACTGCCCGAGCCCTGCAAAGCCCAGACCGTGTGAGCCAATCATGAGCCCACTAATTCCCAAAGCTGAACGAAAATTTTCCCCGACCGTTCTGTAACCGAACACCATAAGTATACAAAGAAAGGTATCGAAACCCTAAAAACCATTCCCCAGACTGCGTCCCGCCTCCGTCGACATGCGCACGCCACCCTGGGCGTCGCCGCACGCGACCACGGCCGCGCAGATGCAGCACGCGCGCGCGAGGGATCAACAATGGCAGTAGCAACCGCCCCGAACCCCAACTTCGCAGGTATCCCACTCTCTCGTCTCATCATCATTTCTCAAACCAATTGGTTTGATAGGAAGACAACCTATACGGATTTCCACCACTTTAAATAGTTTGAATTTAGGTACCCTAAGTTGCTCGATAAATCGACGCGAACATTGACGAAAAACCTGTTCAAACAGAACAGTTTCAGGAATTAAATCCCTGTTTTAGAAGCCAGATATAGATCAGATCAGTACATAACCTCAAAAACTAATTAAAGGCAGTCCTAAACAACCTATAGGGCTCTGCAACCCAATAGGGCGTTGTATGATTTCCTATAAGTCTGGCATCTCTGGTTCATGACGTCCCGACGCAAATCATCATTCAGGCCTTGCTGGAAGCGCTCGTACCACGCCTCCGTGTTCGGCAGAAAGGCCCAGGCAAACTTCGCAAGCTTTGCGAACTTCGCATCGTAGTCTTCAATGGACAAGTTTCCTTGCTTCAAGGACATGAATTCCTCTTCCTTCTGTCGACGAAGGACACGAGGAATGTATTGCTCGAGGAAGGCCAGTTTGAACATCTCCTACGAGATCTTGGCGTTGGGGTTAGCCTCTTGGAGTTCCTGTTTCTTCGCCTCCCACCAGTCGTAGGCCCTCAAGTTGAGCTGCAACGCTGTGCACCCGACTCTCTTGGACCCCTTGATGCTGAGGAGATAGAACAGACTCTCAATATTTACTAGCCACCCCATAACTTCGTCAGGATCTGCTCGACCGTTGAATTCAGGCGGGTTCATCTTCTTAAACTTGGTCATCTTGAGCAGGGAGAAGGAAGACATATGTTTTGTCTTTACGGGTTGCACTTCTTCTTCTGACATGATGGTCGTCGAGTTCTGTTGCGTCGCTATGGTGCTCATGATCCGGGTCAGGGCCTTCATTTGCTTTTGTTGGACGCTGATTTGGACCTGGATCTGTTCTTGCAGCTGTCGTTGCTGCATCTCCGACTGGCGTTGTTGGAGTTCCATGAGGAGTAGTAGTCGCTCCATGGCAGATTCGCTAGGCATCGTGCCTTCGGTGCTATCCGTGCTAATCAATATGGCATTGACAGCAGGGACACCCAGTCCTTCCAGCATTCCTACAAAATTGAGCAAACCCGTTAGTATTCTCAAAATATTTACGGGCTTATATGTATGGAACGATTATTTCAGGCCGCATATGTCAAAAATCATAGTTTTTGAAAAATCGCAACGGCATCATCTAAAAGAAAGTATTTTGAAAGGTCCGAGGTGTGAACCGTGCTCTGATACCAACTTGTCATGCCCCGACTCGCCGAATCGGTCGCCATCGCCTTGACTCGATATAAATCGATCCACACGGGTCGGGACGTGACGCCGTGCAAGTCTTTATTGGACTTGCACAAGGCAAGGATGTTCAATTGGAAATTCCTTTCTGACTCGACGCGTCGAAATTAAACAGTACAGAGAATTGAAGACATAGCATAGGAAGAATTTAGCTTTTCATTCATAAACTTGCAAAGTATGTGCAAGGTCATTTTTACATTACATATGCCATTGCGGCTACATCTTAAAACACAAAAGAAAAACTCTCGACAAGCTTGCCATGAAATAATCATTGTCGTTCCATACATTCACGCCCCTTTATACATTTGAACAAAGCCTTCGATCTGAGTTGGGCTTCAAAATACTTCAAAATAGGAGAGCTTCGTGCCGCCTCCCGTTCTTCAACTTCAGGTCTAGTCTCGAGCTCCCGCAGCGCGCTCGTTACCTGGGGAGTTGGGGGTTAGCGCACTTGCTAGTAGATGGGACGAACCCACTCGTCTAAACCGATACTGCTTATTAAAGATTCTAGCATACGAAGTGATCTTTCTATTTAAAACTATATGAATTGCAGTTCATATCGAAGGCACATTTTAAACGATAATACATAACCAATTTTTAAGCATTCTTACCACGGCCGTGCTCCTTTCCTGCACAAAATATACATGATACTTACCACCTGCACAAGACAATAGGTGAGCATACAATCTATCCTATATGCAGTCATTGGTGATATCGACACCATGAAGGATGATTACGTAGCCTTGCGACGCGTCCTCCAGTCCAGGTAGTGAGCCTAACTGGAGGTCTCACAATGCCTCGCGCCGAAGCACGATTTCCATAATTTCCTCCTAGGCCAATTCGATCCCAAGGCCCCGGGTACCGTCTCGAGGAAAGCTCACCTTGTGCACAAGTCGTCCTTGACCATGCGAATGCATGAACAGTTTAATATGTATGAAGTAAATTGCATAGTGTAACCATTATCAAATCACATAATCATTCCTACTCGTGCGAGGGTCCTTTTTCCCGAAACTGTACGTTCTGATTTAGCATCCCGTAGGCCCCAAATTCTCCGAGGCATGATGTACCGCAACCAAGGATTTCATCGTTGTGTTTTGCATGGCATGAAATATATTCTCTCTCTTTCTTAGAATATTATCTTTTCTCTACTTAGTGTGAACTTGTAGATTCGGAGTTAACTTCTCTAGGTTGATATATTATCCCGAGCTCTTTCTCTTAGTGGCAAGCATACATCCCGTTAGCATAATCGATTTGAATGTTGAACTTTAAGAATTTAAATGGCGGGAAGGAGTAGAAAAGAAGGGGCCGAAGAACCACCCACCTAAGGAGATTGCATCGAGAGTTGGAGAACGCTTCGCGACGGCCAAGCTTCAGTTACACGAACTCCTGCAATGGCACGAGCATCGAATTAGAACCCTTCCTTCGAAATTTCCAAAGACGCATTCAGAAATCGACGCGAAAGCACACTATCAAATCCACGCAACAATTCGTTCAGAAAGCTAAGAAAACCAATAAAACCAACGACAGACGGGTTGCGTCGCTCTCTTTAGAGTTCCTTCGCCAAGACGCCGCCTGCCGTATCTAGGACTTATTCCAATAGTAGTCGATCCATTAGTTGGAACGGTACTTATATCACTCGTCCAAATCGATTTTATTGATGCCATGGTTTTTGTATACCAAACTCGTCGCCGAGTCAGCCTGGCCATCTTTGTTCCCGACCATATCTGACTTGGCACGAGCCTATTACATAGTGCTTCGCCCCAACGGGAGCGGGACACTACAAAATATACCACTAAGAAAAAGTTTTATCCTGAAACTTAAGAACAAGGGTCTGACCTTCGTCGGCAAAAAGTGAAGGGTACTTCTCCTTCATCTCTGCCTCTAGTTCCCACGTCGAATCCTCAACGGAATGGTTGCACCAGAGTACGCGAACCAAGGACATCGATCGGCTCCGCAGGATCTTTTCTTTACGGTCCAAAATTTGCACGGGCTCCTCCGAGTATGATACATCGGCGCGTAGCTCCAACTGATCGAGACTAACCACATGACTTGGGTCATGCACATACTTCCAAAGTTGGGAGACATGGAAGACGTTGTGCACTTCAGCCAGGACAGGAGGTAGCACGATCCGGTAAGCAACGGTCGCCACTCTTTCGAGGATCTCGAAGGGCCCTATGAATCTTAGACTCAGTTTGCCTTTTACCTCGAATCGCATGACGCCCCGCATCGGCATCACCTTCAGAAACGCATGGTCCCCAACCAAGAACTCTAACGGTCGTCGACGAGTATTTGCATAACTCTTTTGTCGACTCTGAGCAATACGGAGCCTATCTCGAATCATGCGGACCTTCTCGACGGCTTGTTCGACTAGTTCTGGCCCGAGTACCTGTCGCTCCCCGACTTCGTCCCAGCAAATCGGAGATCGGCACTTCCTCCCGTAAAGTACCTCGTAGGAAGCCATTTGGATGCTCGATTGATAACTATTATTGTATGCGAACTCCGCGAGCGGCAAGTGCGTGTCCCAACTAGTCTTCAAATCTATCGCACACAGACGTAACATATCCTCCAGGATTTGATTCACTCTTTCTGTCTGGCCATCTGTTTACGGGTGGTACGCGGAGCTAAGGTTCAACTTAGTGCCCAATGCCGCCTGTAGTCTCGTCCAGAAATATGATAAGAATCGTCCATCTCTGTCCGAAATGATTATGGCAAGTACTCCGTACAGTCTGATGATCTCATTGAGATAAATCTGAGCTAACCGATCGACGCTCCATGATGCTTTAATAGCGATGAAATGAGCGAATTTGGTCAAACGATCGACAATGACCCAAATTGCATCATTCTCCTGCGACGTCTTCGGAAGGCCCATGATAAAATCCATAGAGATGTCGTTCCACTTCCATACTGGAATGTCGAGGTTCTGTAGCTCCCCGCCTGGTCTTTGATGCTCGGCCTTCACCCGTTGACAAGCCATGCACTGTGACACAAACGTTGCTACGTCTTTCTTCATGCCGTGCCACGAAAAGGTCATGCGCAGGTCCTTATACATTTTGGTACTTCCGGGGTGCAACGAGTACTTCGCATAATGGGCCTCCGTCAGAATCTCCTTTCTAAGTTTAGCATGGTCCGGCACGCATATCCTCCCCTTCATCTGCGTCATTCCGCCCTCGTCCACCACAAAGTCGGTCGCCTTTCCCGTCGAAATCAGCTAGTGCATCTTCTTTAGGAATGGGTCGTCCTTCTGTACGGTCTTTATTTTGTTGTGCAAGCTCGACTCAAGGTGCAATTGAGCCAATCGTGCTCTACGATAACGGATTCGGAGTTCGATATCCATCTCTGCCAAGTCTCGCTGTATGTTACGGTTGATAGACAAGCACCATGCAAATATTCTACTCAGAGCGTCCGCTATGACGTTTCCCTTACCTGGCGTGTACTCGATAGTCAGATCGTAGTCTTTAATGAGTTCGAGCTAACGCCGCTGCCGTAAGTTCAGGTCCCGTTGGGTGAAGATGTATTTGAGGCTCTTATGGTCCGTATAGATGCTGCAAGCTACACCATAAAGATAGTGCCGCCATAGCTTCAATGCGAACACAATCGTCGCTAACTTAAGATCATACGTAGGATAATTCTTTTCGTGTTGCTTCAATTGTCTCGAAGCGAACGAAATCACCTTATCCCTTTGCATAAGCATGCATCCCAAACCAGTCCATGATGCATCGCTAAATATTTGAAACCCTTCTGGCCCGTCTGGAAGTGCAAGGATCGGCGCTGAGATGAGCTGTTTCTTCAACTCTTGAAAGCTCGATTTGCAGGCATCGTTCTACTCGAATGCGACTCCCTTCTGGGTGAGGTGAGTCAGAGGCGACGCAATTTTGGCAAAATCTTTCACAAATCTACGGTAGTAGCCTGCCAAGCCGAGGAAACTTCGGATGTCGCCTGCTGAGGTAGGCCGCTTCCAATCAACTATCGCTTCAATCTTCTTTGGGTCCACCGTGACGCCTTCAGCTGAGACAACGTGCCCAAGGAAAGTCATGCTGCTCATCCAGAACTCGTACTTGCTTAGCTTGGTATAAAGTTGGTGTTCACGCAGAGTCTGTAGCACCGTCTTCAAGTGTTCCGCGTGCTCGTCCTTGCTTTTCGAATATATGAGAATGTCATCGATGAATACGACGACAAATTTGTCTATAAACGGTCGGAACACCCAGTTCATTAGTTCCATGAACACGGCAGGAGCGTTGGTCAAGCCGAAGGACATGACTAGAAATTCGTAGTGACTATATCGAGTTCGGAAGGCAGACTTCGGCACGTCCTCGGACTTGATCTTTAACAGATGGTAGCCTGAGCGAAGATCAATCTTGGAAAATACCGTCGCCCCTTGCAATTGGTCAAACAAATCGTCTATCCTCGGCAACGGGTACTTGTTCCGTACCGTGGCTTTGTTAAGTTCTCGATAGTCGATACATAGCCGCATCGACCCATCCTTCTTCCTTACAAACAATACTGGAGCACCCCACGGAGAGACGCTAGGACGAATATATCTGCGATCTAGCAACTCTTGTAGTTGTGCCTTCAGTTCCTTTAGCTCTGCCAGCACCATTCGATAGGGTACTTTGGATATCGGTCGGGTGTCCGGAAAGGTGTCAATACTGAATTCTATCTTTCGGCCCGGCGACATCCCTGACAACTCGTCTGGGAACACATCAGGAAATTCTGCCACGACTTCAGTCTGGGCCGTGCTTGCAATCTCCGTTCTCATGTCTCAAACTGATGCTAGGTACCCGCTGCACCCAGAATGCAACATACGCCTTGCCAAAATCGTCGATATCATCATTGCTGCCTTTGACGCTGCTCCGCACGAATAGGAGAACTCGGTTTCGCACGGAAGGTGGAACACAACTCTCTTCTCCGTGCACTCGATCGTTGCGTGGCATGCATCCAACCAATCCATGCCAAAGATTATATCGTACTCCTTGATGTCGAAGACGATAACTTCCAAGGATAGATTCTTCCCTCCGATGCAGATGTAACCATCCCTACAAATTTGAGTAGCAGACATATCTAATCCTGATGGAGTGTTAACACTAAGATTCATATCTAAAAGTTGCATGGGTAGTTTATTCTCTTTTACAAAGTCGGCATATATGAAACTATACGTAGCACCCGAATCGAACAATACTCTAGCGGGCATATTTTTATAGAGTAGTATACATGTCACCACAGTGTCGGATGCAAAAGCTTCATCCCGAGTCAGTGCGTAGACTCGGCCTTGCGCCCCTTGGCGATTTTATGGGTTCACGGGCACCGCTTTTGTGCCATGGACGGGAGGCGCCCTGTTCTGGTTCTGGCTTTGGACGTCCCTTGGTGGATGTTGGTTCACCCTCCCCATGCGACAATCTACTGCCTTGTGACCTAGCTGGCCATACTTGAAGCATCCCCCTCGGCAATCGACCGCTAGATGTCCCATCTTGCCGCAGCGATGGCACCGTACGCCAGGGTGAGGCCCCCGATACTCGGACGTATTCTGGCGCTTTGGTGCACCAGACCCCCCCGCGTCGTGAGGACGCTTGTTGAAGTTATTGCGGATGCTTGATCCGCCCTTCTGTGAAGCTCGACCGAAGATCCGCTCACTATCAAGGGCGGCGTTGTATGATTCTCTGTAAGTCTGGCATCTCTGGTTCATGACATCCCGACGCAAATCATCATTCAGGCCTTGCTGGAAGCGCTCGCACCACGCCTCCGTGTTCGACAGAAAGGCCCCGACAAACTTCGCAAGCTTCGCAAACTTCGCATCGTAGTCTTCAATGGACAAGTTTCCTTGCTTCAAGGACATGAATTTCTTTTTTTTCTGTCGACGAAGGGCACGAGGAATGTATTGCTCGAGGAAGGCCAGTTTGAATATCTCCTACGAGATCTTGGCGTTGGGGTTGGCCTCTTGGAGTTCCTGTTTCTTCGCCTCCCACCAGTCTTAGGCCCTCAAGTTGAGCTGCAACGCTGCGCACCCGACTCTCTTGGACCCCTTGATGCTGAGGAGATTGAACAGACCTTCAATCTTCACTAGCTACCCCATAACTTCGTCAGGCTCTGCTCGACCGTTGAATTCAGGCGGGTTCATCTTCTTGAACTTGGTCATCTTGAGCAGGGAAGAGGAAGACATATGTTTTGTCTTTACGGGTTGCACTTCTTCTTCTGACATGATGGTCGTCGAGTTCTGTTGCGTCGCTATGGTGTTCATGATCTGGGTTAGGGCCTCCATTTGCTTTTGTTGGGTACTGATTTGGACCTGGACCTGTTCTTGCAGCTGTCGTTGCTGCATCTCCGACTGGCGTTGTTGGAGTTCCATGAGGCGTAGTAGTCGCTCCATGGCAGATTCGCTAGGTGTCACGCCTTCGGTGCTATCCGTGCTAATCAATGTTGCATTGACAGCAGGGACACCCAGTCCTTCCGACATTTCTACAAAATTGAGCAAACCCGTTAGTATTTTTAAAATATCTACGGGCTTATATGTATGGAACGATTATTTTAGGCCGCATATGTCGAAAAGCATAGTTTTTGAAAAATTGCAACGACATCATCTAAAAGAAAGTATTTTGAAAGGTCCGAGGTGTGAACCGTGCTCTGATACCAACTTGTCACGCCCCGACTCGTCGAATCGGTCGCCATCGCCTTGACTCGATATAAGTCGATCCCCACGGGTCGGGACGTGATGCCGTGCAAGTCTTTATTGGACTTGCACAAGGCAAGGATGTCCAATTGGAAATTCCTTTTTGACTCGATGCGTTAAAATTAAACAGTGCAGAGAATTGAAGACATAGCATAGGAAGAATTTAGCTTTTCATTCATAAACTTGCAAAGTATGTAAGGTTATTTTTACATTACATATGCCGTTGTGGCTACATCTTGAAACACAAAAGAAAAACTCTCGACAACTTGCCCTGAAATAATCCTTGTTGTTCCATACATTCACGTCCCTTTATATATTTGAACAAAGCCTTCAATCTGAGTTGGGCTTCAAAATACTTCAAAATAGGAGAGCTTCGTGCCGCCTCCCGTTCTTCAGCTTCAGGTCTAGTCTCGAGCTCCCACAGCGCGCTCGTTACCTGGGGAGTTGGAGGTTAGCACACTTGCTAGTGGATGGGACGAACCCACTCGTCTAAACCGACACTGCTTATTAAGGATTCTAGCATACGAAGTGATCTTTCTATTTATAACTATATGAATTGCAGTTCATATCGAAGGCACATTTTAAACGATAACACATAACCAATTTTTAAGCATTCTTACCACGGCCGTGCTCCTTTCCTGCACAAAATATACATGATACATACCACCTGCATAAGACAATAGGTGAGCATGCAATCTATCCTATATGCGGTCATTGGTGATATCGACACCATGAAGGACGATTATGTAGCCTTGCGATGCGCCCTCCAGTCCAGGTAGCGAGCCTAACTGAAGGTCTCGCAATGCCTCGCGTCGAAGCACGATTTCCATAATTTTCTCCTAGGCCGATTCGGTCCCAGGGCCCCGGGTACCGTCTCGAGGAAAGCTCACCTTGTGCACAAGTCGTCCTTAACCATGCGAATGTATGAACAGTTTAATATGTATAAAGTAAATTGCATAGCGTAACCATTATCAAATCACATAATCATTCCTACTCCTGCAAGGGTCCTTTTCCCCGAAACCGTACGTTCTGATTTAGCATCCCGTAGGTACCAAATTCTCCGAGGCATGATGTACCGCAACCAAGGATTTCATCGTTGTGTTTTGCATGGCATGAAATATATTCTATCTCTTTCTTAGAACTTTATCTTTTCTCTATTTAGTGTGAACTTATAGATTCGGAGTTAACTTCTCTAGGTTGATATATTATCCCGAGCTCTTTTTCTTAGTGGCAAGCATACATCCCGTTTGCATCATCGATTTGAACGTTGAACTTTAAGAATTTAGTTAGCGGGAAGGAGTAAAAAAGAAGGGCCGAAGAACGACCCACCTAAGGACATTGCGCCGAGAGTAGGAGAATGGTTTGTCACTACCACTTTTCTAGCTTGAGGGTAATTTGGTCATTTTTAAAATTTTGGAATTATTTTGGAATTATTTAGTATTAATTATAATTATTAGAATTTTAAGTGATTTTTTGTATAATTGATTTGGTGCTATTATTGACTTTGACTCAGGGTGACTTAGGAGACTGTCCTAGAAGCAAACCTAGATCATGACCACTTGGTTAGGTTATGAAACCCTAGCTTGACCTAAGTTAGTGATATCAACGCATCAGAATTTATTAGGAGGAAATAGGAATTAATTTGAATAGAGAATGGCTTATGATTTCACAAGTCATGGTTTATGACTTAAGCCCATAGAGGCCCAACCCAACACTAGTGGAACCCTAACCCTAGCCCAATAGCCCATGGCCGGCCACTTAGCGATTCCCCCACCTATTTAATCCCTCCTACAAATTAGGGCTAGCCTCCTTTAGAAATTTCTCAAGTTTAAGAAAGAGGTAAGTCCCCAACTTCAATAATTCCTAGAAAATCCTATTTAATTTCTTTTCCATCCAAACAAATTGCATTAGGTTCTAATTCACCTGTTCTTGCTGTTTATGGAAGATTATTTCAGCTTGGGAGCAATTTGGTGAAGTTTGGCTATCAAGAGGAACACCCCTCTTTGGAGTTTTTTGAGGATTTTGACACCTATAGGTAACTCCTTCAAAACTTATTGAAATTGATGTTATTATTGCATTTTAGCCTAGATCTAGGTGTCCCCTAGCTAACCCTAGATTTTTGTAGGATTTTGTATCCAATTCGTGTCCCATTTGGACATGTATCAGTCCTCTCATGTATGTGTTTGATGAAATGCCCCAAAGGGCATTTTGATTCATTTTGTGCAAAGTGTTTGGTTGGAAATATTCATTGGGTTGTGGCTTGTCGATTCTTATTCGACTGAACACGTATTCGTGTCGTGTCGTGTCGAATTGTGGACACGAACTCACTCGAATCTGCCCGCGAGCAGTGCCCTGCTACTCGGGTGTGATTGCACAGTGGACACGGCACTTGGACACGTGATACTTGACACACACGAAGGGGCACTGACTGACACCACGTGTGTCAAGTTTCACGACCTCTCGTGTCGAGTTGGACACGTATTTGGGCCCGTACTGGGTTTACACTGACACAGTTCACATGGATTTTGGGTTCGGATACGCGTGTTTTGATACGACACGGTGGCACGTCGACACGAGTTAGGGTGACACAGTCGTATCCTGACACTTGGCGAACTCGTAGGTGAGTGCACGTGACACGAAGTGTCCTGTGTCGTGCTCTGGATACGGCTGAACGTGTGCACGAGGAGTGCACTGTGTGTACGTGCTGTGGGTTGTTCTTTGTTATTATTTCCCTTTACATATTTTAATTCATGAATTAATCGGCTAATTTAGATCCTAACATGTCTAATTATCTATGATAAATTCGTTTACATGATTAGTTAGGTTATTGATGTGAATTTGGATTCGATTTGGGTTAAATGGCATGCTCGACTGACACTGTTAACTGATACTGTTCTGATACATTGGGTTTCAGGTTTCCTGAACATTTTTAATCCTATTTAATAGATGTTTTTCATTGTCAAATGTTTTCCACATAACTGTTGTTCATGTTTAGCTTAAAATTTACATTCGAATTAGACTTTTGGTTTGAGAATGGGATTTAGTTAGAACTGTCAAATAGTTCATTCTTTATCTGAGTTGATTCCTTCTTAATGCAATCATTCCCTGTTTCCTTAAACACATGTACACTGTTTTGCAAACCACATGAACACTTCACTGAGTTGTGTTATTAGGGACTGTTCTCCAGGAATTCCTATTCCCTGAGATGTAGTTCAGTTCCTACTATCACTGAATCCAGTTTTTTTTCCATATATATATATATATATATATATATATATATATATATATATATATATATATATATATATATATATATATATATATATATCACTGTTTGATTCTTGATAAAAACCTGTCATGTAATTCTAGTTTCCCTTCACTGTTTTTCTAGTATTCACTGATTGATTTCCCTGTAAACTGTTAAAACCTGAGTTCATTTCCTTTAATCTGAGAATTGATTCCCTTTCCAAATTCTGAAATTTAGAAATGTATTCACTGTGATTCCTTTTCCTAAAACCTGAGATTTTATGAACTGAAATGAACTGAATTGTTCATTGGGTAACTGAATTGAATGGTTATTTCATTCTTAATTTACTGAATAGCCTATAACCTGAGAAGAATTCCTGTTCCCTTCTTTAACCTGAGATTACTTCATTCCCTTTTAAATGGAATAGTTTACATGTAACTGTTAACTATTTTTTTTCCATTTGCCTCACACCACTGCCATGTCCCACTAGCACACACACATTTACATGTATATGGACACTCTAGTATACACTTCACTAGACACTTGGTTTCCCTCTTTATCTATATATATGATGTATAGTTTAAGTATAGGCTAATGTATGTTACTATGTTTAACATGGATAATGAATATATGTAGGTATGTACAATGTATATATCTACATATGTATTATGCATGTTGAATGCCTATTTAGTAGGCCTATATGCATATATTGGGTGGTAGCCTATATACATAATGTATATATCTATATGTGATACATATATATCTATATGTAATATTGATTGCCTATATGTTAGTGAGGGTATTATATTATATATATATATATATATATATATATATATATATATATATATATAAATATTGTCATGTGTTATGTGATTTGGTTTGGTTATAGGCATGATATAGCCTATGGCCTATGGGTGTGTTTCTTTGCCTAGTGAGTCTAGATTGGACTTGAATAGCCTTGTTAGACCTAGAATAAACTTGCTAGACTAGTATAGACTTGTTTGACTTAGGTTTGACGTAGTTGACCTAGTTTGACTTCTAAGGTTGACCAGAGTTTACCAAAAGTTGACTTTGGTCTAGATTGACCTAGATTCATGTATAATGTATTATAGTACATCTTATTACCATTCTGGACTTGTTGTGACTTGTACTGTTCTAAATAGGAGCCAGACACCACTCCTCGGACAGTACTTTCATCTTAGACATTCAGATAGCAGGCGAGTACATTCTCTGATCATTTCATACCTGTCTGGACTATATTCTTGCTCTAGATTACTTTACTTGATGCTGATACGTACTTTCACGAATTAGTACTATATGGATCCTTTCCTGAGATCTCATCCCTCTACGGGTGCATCGGGTATTTCATATTCATGTACTTTATCATGTGCATCAGGTACTCCTTGTACTCGTACTAGTTCATGTATTTATATGTTCTCATGTGCTTTCATGTACTATCATGTGCCTCATGTACTACTCATTACATGAGTTCACGTATCTTTAGCTGTATTCATATGCCAATAACGTAACTTGAATGGATCCTTGTGTATTGATTGGGGCGGGGTGAGTAGAATTGGTTATGTGATCATTATCTCCAGTAGGTATTCATGTGCTTCTTAGTTGTATTCATGTGCCCCTAAGCCGTTTACATAACCATATTGTACTCTAACTCACTTAGCCACTTACAGTCTTTACTTATCATGTATTTACTTTCAGTTACAAAATATCACCTATTTTCACATACTTTCTTTCCAGCATTTCCTGTATTTTACTCTATTGCATGATTTATACTCCTAACCTGTTATAAACTGTTTTGAGAGATATGTGCTCGTTTCCGTCCTGATTGGAACTGTTGAAAATTTTACAGAGGACGAGGAGGAGGCCTGCTTAGATACTTTCTATAGGACAGCCTTAGAGGACACTTACGATCCGGACTTCCAGTCGGATCCCTTAGCTGTAGAGACTGTTGCTCCATAGATATCTTTATCTTATTTCATAGTATTGGAGATTGAGTTGTATATTTGGATCTGTATTATTTCTGGATGTTAGTGGAGTTTATCTAGACACTAGCTTTCTCTCTATTTGTATTTTCTGTGGATTTGGATCTTGTATCTTTTATATCATTCTATCTTATCATATTCTACCTTAGATGTGATTGAGATATATTCTGTTATGTTACCCCCATTCGGGAAGTATAACTGTTATTACCTTAAACTGTTAGATGTTGTGACCTAGGACAGCGTTCTACCGTCAACACTGCGGCGTAGGCTGGACGTACCCACGTCTCGTGCCCTTACTCTAGGGTGCGGGTAGTGACACGTTTTTAGTGGTGGCCTATGCAGGTCTTGTCATGACCCGTTACCCGAATTGTTGGGCCGGGCCGAGCCATGTCCAGCCTACGCTTGTTAAAGCGTAGTAAGTTGTTCTAAGAATAGACAATAAAGGATATAAGCTGCTAACAGTTCTAAAATCACATTTAAAGGTTCATCACAACACAACATCTATAAGCGAAGGTAAACAAACACATATTTAATAATACACTTCCAAGTATCTAACTGGAGACAAAGTCCAGTATCCAAATATAAGTACAGACCAAAGTCTAAGGCCCAAAACACAAGAAAGATATCTAAGCAAGGTTCCCCGCTGGGGCCTCTTCTGGAGCTAAGGCCAGGTCCTCAAAATCAGTGCCATAATATGTATCATATAGCATATTCTCCTCAGAAAGTGAACCTACAACGTTATCCTGTCAGGACGGGAGCTTGTACAACCTCTACAACTAAAGTACTGAACATATAATGAAAGAGATGTACAACAAGAATCATGGTGTGATAAGTCTATAAAACAGAAAATACTGGAAACATGGCCTCATGGTACAACTGGGATCACAGTATCATAGTAACATAAGGAACATGGCATATCTGGAATCATGGTATAACTCATAATCTATCATGGCAAGGATACATATGTCATAGAGACCGATGTATATGTAATGTTTAAAACTGTAGCAGGTACGTGATCGGTCAATAGCTGCACATGTGCTGGGGGCACATGTGATAAATGTACTTCCGTACAAGTCACAAGCGATAGATGTATATACGCACAAATCTGCGGGGTGCGCCTACGACAAGATATGCATATAAAATGCTACCTTGCTCGGTAAATACATACGGAGAGGGGGCATGATCACGTACTCAACTGTCAGTTTTCCCATAACCTATATTCTAACATGTGAGAGATACGAGAACAGTAAAACATGTGGGAGATACTGGGAGTAATATAAGCATGGCCAATACTGGGAATAATATGAAATATGTGAATACTCCGAGTAGTATAAAGCATAGTAAAACATGTACTGAGAACCAGTAAGAAACATGTGAAGATATAAGAACTGTCCTAAGCATGGCAGGTACTGAAAGTAATACAACATGTAAAGATTTAACTTGCTACCTCAAGGATCAGTATTTTAACAGGGTTAATACATGTTCTAGCATTAAAAGACAGTAAATGAGTTTGTAGATGTACTTGCCTCGAGCAAAGCAAGAATACTAGTACGAAGATATAGATGTCCGGTGTCCTGTCAATAATGATATACAAACTCAGTTCTAAGCTATGTTCAATATTACACTAGTGGTGTGACACGACTCCTGACTGGATACTAGCCAAGTGGGGACCTAGCAAAAAAGTCTAATGTAGAGTGCCACTATACACAAACTAACTTCCTAGGATCTATACACCAGTGTAGGGGGTGGTCCAATACTACAATAACCCAATACAACACAAAATATTGAAAGTCGTAACTACTTAATAAATAAATCAGACTGTACACTGAGTTCCAACAATTTTTGAGACAGACAAAAAGCTCATTATGTATAAAATAAAGTACCAAAATGATCTTTGTTAATTATAGAAATTTATACTAATTTTTTTAGAATTTATAAACCTTCATAAATATTTATTAAAAATCAACAAACACAAATATACTGAAAATAAGTTCTGTTTTCTTATTTTTATAAAATACCAAAAGTACTTATTAAATGCTGGAAAAACTATAATAAATTATCTAAATTAACATAGTATTTAAATACAATTTTTTCCAGATTTTTACAGCAATTAAAATATATATAAAAATTCAAAAACAGAAAGTAACAATTTCTGGAAAATAATTAATTACAAATTAAGGATAAAAACAAAATCTACAGATGTTGTCGGATGATAAAATAAATATCACCAACGTGTCCAGAACGGTCAAATTAGCTAGGATAGCCTACCCATAAGTCCAATTTAGACACAGGGGCAAAACGGTAATTTTTGGGATAGAAGTCTACAAAACCTAGCAAATTATATGTCCACGAATCCAGAATGATGATACGAACCCAACGGTATGTCTAAAATGGAATTCCGATGTGCCGATCTCAAAATGACACGTTGACGTGGACACTTGGTATCCGGTTTGCACCGAAATGCGTGCCAGAGCAAATGTCTTTAAAACTCAGCAAATTATATGTCAACGAGTCCAGAATGACGATATGAACTCAACGGTATATCCGGAATTGGATTCCGATGAGCCGATCTCAAAGTGACCCGTTAACTCGAAAAATGGGACCCGCTTTGCACCGAAATGCGTGCCAGGGTCCACGTTCTCCAAATCAAGCAAATTTTATATGAAAATATGCCAGAACGATGCCACAAGTCTACTGGTGGTGTCAGAAATTGAATCCGGAGTCCCGGGTTCAAAAATGGAATTTAACAAGTGCAAATTAAAGAATTCGGACGGTCAACTTTGGCGTCGAATTTGACCAACCGAACGTGCTTAAAATGAAACGAAACCTAAAGGAGACAGGAAGAGGGTTATACCAGCTGCGCACAGGAACTGGTAGCACGCCAACCAGAGCTGCGATGGCGGAGTTACGAGCTGACGAAGTCGGCTCCACGAAACTGTCCAAAAATAGTTCAATTTAAAACGTCAACTTGGTGGCCAGTTTTGAGGTATCAAACGACGAAATTAATGGACGAAAATTGACAGGAGTGAAGTGATGTATACCTAGATTGCGACGGAGCAAGGAGTTTGCCGATCCAACGGTCGGATCTTCCGGAAAATATGCACGAACTTGCTGCGATGGAGCGCACTTTCTGAGTTCAAAACTCGCGCGCGCCGACGGGATTCCGTTCAAAACGCACGAATAGCCTATTCGGCACGTCGGGGAAGCGGGCGTTGGCCACGGGGTGGCTCGCCGGAGGTTTGTGCACATCAGGGGGTGGCCACGGCGGCCGTGCGGCGGCGAGGCGGCACACGACGGCGGCCCGTGCGCGCGCACGTGCGCCTGCATGCTCCCGCAACTGCTGCCGAAGCTGCTGCTGTGCTGCTGGTGGCGCACTGGGCGGGCGTGACGGCTGCGGCGATGGCTGGCGGGGCCGTGGAAGCGACGGCGGGTGGTGGTTTAAGTGGTGGTGGCTCGGGTGAAGGTGGTTTGAGTGGTTGTGGCTCGGTGATGATGGTGTTAGTAATGGTGGTGGTGATGGTGATGGTGTTGGTGATGGAGGGAAGAAAGAGGAGAGTAGGAGGAGAGAGAGAGAGAGAGAAAGAGAGGTATTTATTTATTTATATATATAGTGAAGAGAGAGAAAGAGAGGTATTTAGGAGGGAGAGAGAGAGAGAGAGAGAGAGAGAGAGAGAGAGAGAGAGAGAGAGAGGAGAGAGGTGTATGTATGTATATAATATAGAAGAGAGAGAGAGATATGTAGAGATATTTGAATGAGAGAGAGAGAGATAAAGGAGGTCGGTCAAGGGGGGAGAGAGTGCTGTGAGGTGGAGGGGGTGAGGTGGTGTGTGTAGTGAAGAGAGAGAAAGAGAGGTATTTATTTATTTATATATATATGTGTGTATATATATATATATATATATTTTATATATATATATATATATATATATATATATATATATATACAAGAAATAAAAATGAGATTTTGTAAAAATAGAGAGAGGAAGAGATAATTTCAAAATAGAAAAAATAGAAAAATTATGCGGGGTATTTGGACAGTCATGAGAGGACAACAGGGAGCTTGGGTTCGGGTTCGGTCGAGCCGGGTCGTGTCAAAATCGAACAGGGCGCAATAATTGAATTAAAAATAGGTATTTATAATCACGGGAAAATAAATAATATACGGGGACTCCAATAAATGGGACACAAGCGTCATGTGGGTAGTAGGCTTCATATGGGCCACGTCCATACTTTGGGTTGACTAGGTTGGATCGATGTCTGGTCCCGAAATTAAATTGAAAATTAAATCAGGTTTTACGGTAGATAATTAATCGGCCTAAATTTACCCGAAAATTGTGCGAAGAAAATGAAGCACAAAATGGAGTGTCTGAGTGGGACACGAAGGTCATGGGTGAAGAGCGTCTCGAGTAGATCATTTATGAGAAGTTGGTTCTGAAAAAACGACTGGTCTGGTGCTCCTAAATTAAAAGTCACGGTAACGTGCAAACGAAGATCAAAAATAAAAGTGGGAATAATTATTCAATGATTAATTGGTCTAAGTTGACCCGAAGTTGCGCGATACAAAAAGAGCACAAGGGAACGAGTTCAAGTGGGACATGATATATCAAAACGAAGATAATCTTGTCTACTTCAAAACTCGTAAAGAGAGTTTACAGAGATTGACATCCCTGACGCTCCAAAAGTCAAAGTCACGGAAAATAACATTAATGATCTAAATAATTAAATAATAAAATATTTATCGAAAATAATTCATTCAGAAAAATAAAAATAAATCCTGAAATTCAGGGGGCATATATCCTACACACCTTACAAAATTTCGTCCTCGAAATTAAAAATCATCCAATAGGTCAGACTATAACACGTAGCTGCTCTGGCTATGATACTCAATCTGCTGTCCCTGTAATCATCTGTCCTGTTTCTCTTTACAATCTTTTTGGTTCAGGTTCAACAAAGTCCTTCTATCATAAACTACGTCATATATATCCTTTAGAATCTTCCATACTAACATGAAACATTTATGTATACCCTAAACTATAGGTCATTCTCTGGGTATGTTCATAAGCAAACAATGCTTGGTCATCAACCATATTTTTTTTAACCTCAATTGTAAATACTGGATTTCCTTATCGTATCCTAAGTATCCATATTCTATCAATCCACAGTTCTTTAGCATCATTTATCGTCAATCCTTTCCTACAGTTTCTCCTTAAAATTATACGTTCAATTCTTATCCTTGGCGTAGAGCCTTCTTCTTTTTACTCAACAAGTCCTCTGAATATAAATCCTCGATTTCAAAACTCTCGATTTATTAATTACCAATGTACATATGTCTTTGTCTCGTTCCTTGTCTTTTTAACTGATATCTTTCCGATCTCGTACGCAATACGATAACTCATTCTAATTTATTCTATACCATTTCACATGTCGATCTACCCTCTAATCACATGTAATTAGCTATAGGTAACCAACCAAAATTTTTACAAATGCTAAATCCTCAAACTGTTAAGCACAAGATTTTTAATCCTCAATCCATAGTCACAACAATATAATATCTCATTTCTCCATCTTTAGATACCCTATTATCAAGTTATACTATCAATACAATCGTTCTTAATGGTTTCCAAGTCTACTACAGTCAGTCACTCATACTTGTCCTATAAGCTTAATCTAACCAATCCCTAGGAAAAGTATTTATCACAATCACACCATACATTTATAGTTATACAGTTATACTACAGGATCAGTCAACAAGGTTTGGCTATTTCGGTCATCTATCAAATAGAAGGTAACAAGGCCTAAGACTGGGTCAAACAATCCATAATAGTGTCCAAACAAGTTAAAGGTCAAGCAAGACAGAAAAGTTTATTGGAATATCTCCAAGAATGGTACAAAGACGACGAGATGCATAACGAGAAGAATTACCCAAGAGGTTAACAAAAAAGAGTTTAGTCAAGTCATAGGAAAGATGGAACACAAAAATAATTATGTCCAAAAGATAACATGAAAGCAATCCGGTTGGAGAGTCCTATAGAACCTATAATCCTAGTTGTAGATGTAGATAGGACAGAGTTAATCAAGACGGGGAAGAATGATGATAAGAATTTATTCTTGCTCAATCGGTCATAACGAAGTGAACCAAGTTGAGATATGATCTGATAACCATACACGTCTTCCTGAAATCATGTTGCCAGAATTTTTGCCACACCAGTAAGCTTATATGCAATAAATGAGGGAGTCCATAACTAAGGTATACACCCTATAGTCATATCATCTAGATTCCTTACCACGCCAACCGGTATGGCTGCAAGAAAATCTAAATTCTATGAATAGGATAGTATATCCAAAATCAGGCTCTATATTTTTGTCATACCAGCTAATATGGCTGCGATAAATTCTAAACTCCATAAATAAAGCAGACATTTACCTTATCAGGATATATAATAATTTAATCCACAAAATTTAGCACGATGCAAGATTCAAAGTCAACAACGAAAATCAGAAATTAAATTCAACAACGAATTTAAGAAAGATCAAATGGAAATAAGTAGAAACAGATTTCTAGATAAGATTAGAGTGAGATCCTCAGGGGTCATCCCAAGGGTACAAACTTGGTCTAAATTAACCCTCTGAAATACAAACAAGAGGCTAATTATAGCTAACGGTCCTATGCTGTGATGAGTTCTCCTATGTTATAATCCTAGAAATCCTCTAGGTGTTCTAAATGTTATTCCTAGTGTTATCAAGTTGTCCTAGATCCTAATTGCAGGCATGCTTGGTACAATAACGTAACCAAACAACTTAAGTCTGGACCTGCATGGGCCGCCAAAAAAATATGTCACGACCCGTTACCCAAATTGTTGGGCCGGGCCGAGCCATGTCCAGCCTACGCTTGTTAAAGCGTAGTAAGCTGTTCTAAGAATAGACAATAAAGGATCTAAGCTGCTAACAGTTCTAAAATCACATTTAAAGGTTCATCACAATACAACATCTATAAGCGAAGGTAAACAAACACATATTTAATAATACACTTCCAAGTATCTAACTGGAGACAAAGTCCAGTATCCAAATATAAGTACAGACCAAAGTCTAAGTCCCAAAACACAAGAAAGATATCTAAGCAAGGTTCCCCGCTGGGGCCTCTTCTAGAGCTAAGGCCAGGTCCTCAAAATCAGTGCCATAACATGTATCATATAGCATATTCTCCTCAGAAAGTGAACCTACAACATTATCCTGTCAGGACGGGAGCAAGTACAACCTCTACAACTAAAGTACTGAACATATAATGAAAGAGATGTACAACAAGAATCATGGTGTGATAAGTCTATAAAACAGGAAATACTGGAAACATGGCCTCATGGTACAACTGGGATTACAGTATCATAGTAACATAGGGAACATGGCATATCTGGAATCATGGTATAACTCATAATCTATCATGGCAAGGATACATATGTCATAGAGACAGATGTATATGTAATGTTTAAAACTGTAGCAGGTACGTGATCGGTCAATAGGTACATATGTGCTGGGGGCACATGTGATAAATGTACTTCCGTACAAGTCACAAGCGATAGATGTACATATGTACAAATCTACGGGGTGCCCCTACGACAAGATATGCATATAAAATGCTACCTTGCTCGGTAAATACATACGGAGAGGGGGGCATGATCACGTACTCAACTGTCAGTTTTCCCATAACCCATATTCTAACATGTGAGAGATATGAGAACAGTAAAACATGTGGGAGATACTGGGAGTAATATAAGCATGGCCGGTACTGGAAACAGTATGAAACATGTGAATACTCCGAGTAGTATAAAGGATAGTAAAACATGTACTGAGAACCAGTAAGAAACATGTGAAGATATAAGAACTGTCCTAAGCATGGCAGGTATTGAAAGTAATACAACATGTGAAGATTTAACTTGCTACCTCAAGGATCAGTATTTTAACAGGGTTAATACATGTTCTAGCATTAAAAGACAGTAAATGAGTTTATAGATGTACTTGCCTCGAGCAAAGCAAGAATACTAGTACGAAGATATAGATGTCTGGTGTCCTGTCAATAATGATACAAACTCAGTTCTAAGCTATGTTCAATATTACGCTAGTAGTGTGACACGACTCCTGACTGGATACTAGCCAAGTGGGGACCTAGCATAAAAGTCTAATGTGGAGTGCTACTATACACAAACTAACTTCCAAGGATCTATAAACTAGTGTAGGGGGTGGTCCAATACTACAATAACCCAATACAACACAAAATATTGAAAGTCGTAACTACTCAATAAATAAATCAGACTGTACACTGAGTTCCAACAATTTTTGAGACAGACAAAAAGCTCAATTATATATAAAACAAAGTACCAAAATGATCCTTGTTAATTATAAAAATTTATACTAATTTTTCTAGAATTTATAAACCTTCATAAATATTTATTAAAAATCAACAAACACAAATATACTGAAAATGAGTTCTATTTTTCTATTTTATAAAATACCAAAAGTACTTATTAAATGCTGGAAAAATTATAATAAATTTTTGAAATTAACATATTATTTAAATACAATTTTTTCCAAATTTTTACAGCAATTAAAATATATATAAAAATTCAAAAACAGAAAGTAACAATTTCTGGAAAATAATTAATTACAAATTAAGGATAATACATAAACAAAATCTACAGATGTTGTTGGATGATAAAATAAATATCACCAACGTGTCCAGAACTGTCAAATTAGCTAGGACAGCCTACCCATAAGTCTAATTTAGACACATGGGCAAAACGATAATTTCGGGCCAAAATGATGTCCGCCGTTGGACACACTTTGTACCGAAAAGCTTGTCGGGATAGAAGTCTACAAAACCTAGCACATTATATGTCCATGAATCCAGAATGATGATACGAACCCAACGGTATGTCCAAAATAGAATTCTGATGTGCCGATCTCAAAATGACACGTTGACGCGGACACTTAGTATCCGGTTTGTACCGAAATGCGTGCCGGAGCAAATGTCTTCAAAACTCAGCCAATTATATGTCAACGAGTCCAAAATAACGATATAAACTCAACGGTATATCCAGAATTGGATTTCGATGAGCCGATCTCAAAGTGACCCGTTAACTCGAAAAGTGGGACCCGCTTTGCACCGAAATACGTGCTAGGGCCCACGTTCTCCAAATCAAGCAAATTTTATATGAAAACATGCCAGAACGATGTCACGAGTCTACTGGTGGTGTCAGAAAATGAATCCGGAGTCCCGGGTTCAAAAATAGAATTTAACAAGTGTAAATTAAAGAATTCGGACGACCAACTTTGGCGTCGAATTCGACCAACCGAACGTGCTTAAAATGAAACAAAACCTAAAGGAGGCAGGAAGAGTGTTATACCAGCTGTGCACAGGAACTGATAGCGCGCCAACCAGAGCTGCGACGGCGGAGTTACGAGCTGACAAAGTCGGCTCCACGAAATTGTCCAAAAATAGTTCAATTTAAAACGTCAACTTGGTGGCCAGTTTTGAGGTATCAAACGACGAAATTAACGGACAAAAATTGACAGGAGTGAAGTGCTATATACCGAGATTGCGACGGATCAAGGAGTTCACCGATCCAACGGTCGGATCTCCCGAAAAACATGTACGAACTTGCTGCGATGGAGCGCACTTTCTGAGTTCAAAACTTGCGCGCGCCGACGGGATTCCGTTCAAAACGCACGAATAGCCTATTCGGCGCGTCGGAGAAGCGGGCGTTGGCCACGGGGTGGCTTGCCGGAGGTTCGCGTACATCAGGGGGTGGCCACGACGGCCGTACGGCGGCGAGGCGACGTACGACGGCGGCCCGCGCGCGCGCACATGCGCCTGCATGCTCCCGCAACTGCTGCCGAAGCTGCTGCTGTGCTGCTGGTGGCGCGCTGGGTGGGCGCGGCGGCTGCGGCGATGGCTGGCAGGGACGTGGAGGCGACGACGGGTGGTGGTTTAAGTGGTGGTAGCTCGGGTGAAGGTGGTTTGAGTGGTGGTGGCTCGGTGATGATGGTGTTAGTAATGGTGGTGGTGATGTTGATGGTGTTGGTGATGGAGGGAAGAAGGAGGAGAGTAGGACGAGAAGGATGATGGCGAGGGTGGTGGTGATGCTTGTCGCCATGGAAGGGGAGGTTCGGCTGTGTTGTGTGTGTGTGTGGTTTATAGGAGAAGAAGAGAGAGGTGTATGTATGTATATAATATAGAAGAGAGTGTAATGCCCTGAATCCGTTGCGGAGCACGGTGCGGGCTAGCGGCCGAATGGCCGAGTCGGATGAGAATTGGGGAAACTTTACCAGGATCGCGGGATAATAAATTAAGATCCTTTTTTCGTTATGGATTGGACTCTTTTGAAATGATGCCCAAGATGCAGTGGCGCGCATCTTGGGGGAAGAGTTCTATATAAGAGTCGCTTGCCCCGAGACCGTTGCCCTGCTGGTTTTTGATGTCGCTTTTGCTGTTGGCTTTTGTGTGTGTTTTCGTGATTGTTTTCGATGAATGTTTTCATGGATTTACTTTCACTATCTACGCATTTCATATCGAATCACTGAAAGAAAGAGAAGAAGTATGCTGACCAGACGTTGGTGCCAATGCAGGTGCTAACGCAGTGAACCGAGCTTGATGTTGCATGGAAGACCTCTTTCTCTCGGTAATTCACCAACAAGTGAGTGGCTTTGATCCTTCGACGATCCTTGATCTTCGCGCATAACAATGGTAGACTTGTTATTGCGTTCGGTGCTTAATAAAAGATGCCTAGT
This sequence comes from Iris pallida, assembly GCA_029216955.1. Classification (NCBI taxonomy): domain Eukaryota; kingdom Viridiplantae; phylum Streptophyta; class Magnoliopsida; order Asparagales; family Iridaceae; genus Iris; species Iris pallida. The sequence continues at coordinate 13,040,383 of JANAVB010021797.1, forward strand.
AATAATACGGGAAAGATAATGAAAGATAAATTATTGCACATCCACAATGTTGCAAATTGAATGATGCTCGTATGCTATATGAATTGTTTAACAGGTGATGCAAAGACCCAAGTATTAGGCGGTAAGTATATCGGACTTCGGTTCAAAAGAATAGGTTATAAATGAATAGTCCCTTGGTTGGATGAAGGAATATGCGAGCCTATGGCTCAAGACAAGTTGGTAAGATGGCAAGATAGAAAGATGGGAAAATGGCAAGATGAAATGAGAACTATGAATATGTGTGGAAGATGCTATTATCATGCATGTCATGTCTCTTATTAGTTAAGTTGCATTGCATGCATGGTCATGGACAACTTGTATACAAGGTAGTTCCCAGAACGGTAATCCGCGGCCACGAACCCGGTTCGTCCTAGGGGGAACAAGGAATTATGCCGACGTACTGGCATCGGTAAACGGGACTTGCAGTGGGGCTAGCTACCAGCACTGTAAGGGCGCCGTTGTACCAAAGAAGATGGTCCAAGATGGCGTGTCACCAGTGACCTTCATATAGAGAGGTGGCATAGCTAACAATGTCTTATGCAGGCAGAGTAAGTGGTATTCATAAATATTTACAGGGACGGCTATCGACCGTGGGTAAGATTCACCAAATTGGTGATCAACATGAATTGCTTACGTTAGAACAACATGAATTGCTTATGTTTCTAACATCACTGTATGCTCCTTATATTTCTCATCAAATATATGAATTGTTAATGGACCCTAAGGCAAGATAAAAAGAATACAAAACAATAGTGAACATTCATGTAATTTTACTACTGTTGATTTATGGTGAGATTGGTTACGGCCGCTCACCAGTACATATGTGGCAATGTACTGACCCTCGTCTCCACAGGTGCTGGGAACCTAGTGGATAATCATAGACGCTGAAGGCTTGCTGTCCGACTCTTTAGAAGCTTCATACATCTTGAAGTTTCCACTTGAAGAAGAAGGCATTTTGCTGAAGGTGGTTATTGCCGCATTATTAATAAAGGGATATGGAACAAGTTGTATCTTATTTCAATATTTCTGCAAGTTGTAGCCAAGTTTGGCCTTTTATCTCGGCTGTTTGAGAGCCTTATGTTTATGCAATGTAATTTCAAAGATATCAATAAAGAACTTATTTCAGATCATATCTGTGTTGCCAAAACTTCTTTATCATCCGCTGCGAATCTCTTTTCGAAAATGTCTCTTTTATAAAAGGAACACGAGCACGCCTTGTACAAGTGCAATTCCAGACTTGTACGGCATCACGCCTTAGCGAGGATGAACGATTCGGCGTGAATCAAAGCGAAGACGAACGATTCCCGAATTGGGGCGTGACAGTTTGGTATCAGAGCACGGCTTTACATCCTTGGGAATTTCTTGGTTTTAAAGATTTCGAAAATGACATAAGCTTTATTGCTTCTCGAACAACTTTGGTTTTAAATATCCCGAAATGAGATATTCCATACAATAAGTCCATAAATATTTTATGAGACTAACAAGCTTCTCTGTTTTTGCAGAGATGACTAAGGCGGGTGCAACGAACAACGCGAGTAGCTCAAGGGTGGTAGCCTCAACAGACCCTATGGAGAGGATGCTGGCTATGATGGAGAGCCAGCAGAGGCAGAACGCAAAGCAATTCGAGGCCCAACAGAAGCAGCTAGATACCCTACAACAGTTGGTCCGAACAGTGGTGAACAATGGGGCTCAAGGCACTCCAGTCTCACGAGAGAGCAAACTTATGGAGGCAGAGGAACCCCCGGCGGCTAAGAAAACCACTGCTGTGACCGACATTACAAAGTTTAAGAAAATCTACAGCAAGGAATTCAAAGGGACAAAAGAAGCCACCATTTCTATGGATTGGCTAGTTGAAGTGGAAGATCACCTGGAAGCTTTGGGTATTGTTGGATCTAAGAGGGTCTCGTGTGTGAAACTACTGCTGGTTTCCAACGCACACTACTGGTGGCAAAGTCAGAAAAGGATTCTTGCGGGAGTGAATGGAACAACGAAAATTACCTGGCTGATGTTCCGCGAGGCATTTCTGGCTCAGTACTTCTTTTCGACTGAGCAGCGAGCTAAGGAATTGGAGTTCCAGAAGCTCGAGTAGGGGAACTTGACGGTGAAGGAGTATGAGGCAGAGTTTTCTAGACTGTCTCAGTATGCAATCACGAAGTTTACTGACGATGCATCTAAGGCTCGTCGGTTTGAGCAGGGCTTGAGGCCTGCTCTGAAGGCTCAAGTTGTGGTTCAGAAATATAAGACTTTTCAGGAGTCTTACGAGCATGCAAAAGAATTGGACCCACACTATCCTGTGACGGCGCCAGTGCAAGCGTCGGTACAGAATTTGCATAACAAGAGACCGAACAACGGTGGCAGATATGAGGCGCCAAAGCGTCAGAATTACGGTGGCTATCATCGACCCAATCCGGTTGGGCCGTACTACAACAAGTGCCACAACAAAGGGCACTTTGCTAACGACTGTAAGGTCTTAGAGGGAGGATGCTATAGGTGTGGTCAATTCGGCCATATGTCTCACAACTGTCCAGGGAGGGGCAACCAGAACCCTCCGAGGCAACAACATTACCCCCGGCATCAACAGAATCGTGGACAGGCACCATGACCCCCTCATCCACCACAGAATCAGAGGCCCGGTGCCCAGGGCCGAGTCTTTGCATTGACTCAGGAGGAAGTACTTGCATCAGATACTGTAGTGACAGGTATATTGTTATTTAATGGCATTCCTGCACGTACTTTATTTGATTCTGGTGCTTCACATAGTTTTATATCTAAAGACTATGTTAAGGAACATGAAATAAAAATGACAATGTTGGATGTATATCTTAGTGTTAGTACTCCATCAGGAGTGGAGATGCCTACTAACATGATATGTAGGGATGGTTACATATGTATCGAAAAGAGAAAGCTACCATTAGATGTAGTCGAGCTAGATATGAAAGATTATGATATCATTCTAGGAATGGTTTGGTTAAGTACATGTTGTGCGACGATTGACTGTGCAAAGAAGCGAGTTGTGTTTCGACTACCTGGAGGAACAGAATTCTCTTACTCGGCCAGTTCGTCGACGAAGGCTTCGATGGTGATTTCAGCTGCTACGGCCCGGCGAATGTTACATTCTGGCTGCTAAGGGTACCTTTCTTCTGTTCAAGACACACGCAAGAATGGTGCAGACTCAGCTAACACTGAAGTCGTGGCAGAATTTTCTGATGTGTTTCCTGACGAGATACCCGGAATGCCTCCGGACCGAGAGATTGAATTCACTATCGATACATTTCCAGACGCTCGTCCGATCTCAAGGGCACCATACAGGATGGCGCCTACTGAATTGAAGGAACTCAAAGTACAACTACAGGAATTGTTGGACAGGGGATACATCAGACCCAGTGTTTCACCATGGGGTGCTCCGGTGCTATTTGTAAAGAAGAAAGATGGATCGATGCGGCTGTGCATCGACTACCGTGAGCTAAACAAAGTTACAATTCGGAACAAGTACCCGTTGCCTCGAATAGACGACCTTTTCGATCAGCTGCAAGGGGCGTCTGTATTTTCAAAGATTGATCTTCGCTCAGGCTACCATCAGTTAAAGATTAAACCCGATGACGTTTCTAAGTCTGTATTCCGAACCAGATACGGACACTATGAATTCTTGGTCATGCCCTTCGGACTGACCAACGCCCCTGCCGCTTTCATGGATATGATGAACAGAGTCTTCCGACCCTTTTTGGATAAATTTGTGATCGTGTTCATTGATGACATCCTAATCTACTCGAAGAACAGAGAAGACCATGCAGAACATTTGAGGACAGTGTTACAGACTCTATGGGATAATCAGCTCTATGCCAAGCTGAGCAAATATGAGTTTTGGATGGGTAGCATGTCATTCCTAAGGCACGTTATCTTGGCGGAAGGTGTGTCCGTTGACCCAAAGAAAATTGAAGCCGTAGTAGATTGGAAGCAACCCACGTCGGCGAGCGAGATCCGAAGTTTCCTCGGCTTGGCAGGCTACTACAGGAAGTTTGTCAAGGATTTTTCAAAGGTGGCAGCGCCTTTAACTCGGCTAACCCAGAAGGAAGTTGCATTCGATTGGACTGATGAGTGCGAGGCTTGCTTTCAAAATCTGAAGCAACGTCTCGTATCAGCTCCAATCCTTGCACTTCCAGACGGCGTCGAAGGATTTCAGATATACAACGATGCATCCGGATTGGGTTTGGGATGTGTATTGACTTAGAGAGGGAAAGTGATCTCGTATGCCTTGAGACAGCTTAAGCCGCACGAGAAAAATTATCCAACGCATGACTTGGAATTGGCAGTGATAGTGTTTGCATTGAAATTGTGGAGGCACTACTTGTATGGAGTGGCTTGCGAGATCTTCACCGATCATAAAAGCCTGAAGTACATCTTTACCCAGAAAGATTTAAATTTGCGGCAAAGACGTTGGTTGGAGCTTATAAAAGATTACGACTTGACGATCGCGTACACCCCAGAAAAGGCAATGTGGTGGCGGACGCGTTGAGTCAGAACTTTGTGGGATCACTCAGTGTTGACAAACGAATACTGGAGGAATTAGAAAGCATGGGAATTGAGCTCCAGATTCGTAGCCGAAATGCATTGAGCCAAGTTTGTTAGAAAAGATAAAAACAGCACAGAGGACGGATGAGTTCTTGATTATGATTGGCAGAATAATGGAAAAGGGTGAAGCCAGCGACTTCACCAGGCACGAGGATGGATCGTTGCGACTCAGGGGGAGGCTATGTGTCTCGAAGGATGAAGAACTCCGGAAAGAAATCTTGATGGAGGCCCATTATGCCAAGTATTCTTTGCATCCGGAAAGTAAAAAAATGTATAAAGATTTGTGCACGACCTTCTGGTGGCACGGTATGAAATGAGATGTGGCCCTCTTTGTCTCGCGATGCTTAGCGTGTCAACGAGTCAAGGTGGAACACCAGAGGCCCGACAGAACCTCGCGATCCCAGAATGGAAGTGGGATCATATAACCATGGATTTCATAGTTGGCTTGCCGAAGACGCAGCGGGGGAATGATGCAATTTGGGTCATCGTTGACCGATTAACCAAATTTGCACATTTTCTCGCAATGAAAACCATATGGAGCGTCGACCGGTTGGCTCAGCTATACTTGGATGAAATTGTCCGACTGCATGGAGTGCCGGCATCAATAGTGTCGAATAGGGATGGACGATTTGTATCGTATTTTTGGATCAGTTTACATGCTGCCATGGGAACACAATTGAAATTTAGTTCTGCATACCATCCACAAACCGATGGCCAGACCGAGAGGGTGAATCAGGTACTTGAAGACATGCTACAGCTTTGTGCTATTGATCTGAAAACAAGTTGGGATACTCGCTTGCCGCTAGCAGAATTTGTCTACAACAATAGTTACCAGTCAAGTATACAAATGGCTCCGTATGAAGCACTGTACGGGCGAAAGTGTCGGTCTCCGATTTGTTGGGATGAAGTCGGTGAACGACAGGTACTTGGTCCGGAGATGGTGGAACAGGCCGTCGAGAAGGTCCGCATGATTCGGGAGAAGTTACTTGTGGCACAAAGTCGGCAGAAGAGTTATGCGGATACTCATCGACGACCATTGGAATTTATGGTGGGCGATCACGTATTTCTGAAGGTGTCACCGATGCGTGGAGTTATGCGATTCGGTGCGAAGGAAAAGCTAAGTCCGAGATTTGTTGGCCCGTTTGAAATTCTTAAGCGAGTCGGCCCTATTGCCTATCTGATCGCGTTGCCACCGGCATTGGATGGAGTGCATGATATCTTCCACGTTTCCCAACTACGGAAGTATGTACACGATCCAAGCCATGTGGTAGACTTCGGTCCGCTAGGGCTAAGAGCTGACTTGTCTTATGTGGAGGAACCCATGCAGATCTTGGATAGGAAGGATAAAATTTTATGGAATCGAGTTGTTTCCTTGGTTCGAGTGCTTTGGCGAAATCATTCCGTCGAAGAGTCGACGTGGGAACTTGAGGCAGATGTGAAGGAAAAGTTTCCTTCGTTGTTTGACCTAGGTGGGTTTGTGTTTAAGTTTCGAGGATGAAACTTTTTGTTAGTGTATTAATATGTAATACCCTGAATCCGTTGCGGAGCACGGTGCAGACTAGCGGCCGAATGGCCGAGTCGGATGAGAATTGGGGAAACTTTACCAGGATCGCGGGATAATAAATTGAGATCCTTTCCTCGTTATGGATTGGACTCTTTTGAAATGATGTCCAAGATGCAGTGGCGCGCGTCATGGTGGAAGAGTTCTATATAAGAGTCGCTTGCCCCGAGACCGTTGCCCTGCTGGTTTTCGATGTCGCTTTTGCTGTTGGTTTTTGTGTGCGTTTTTGTGATTATTTTCGATGAATGTTTTTATGGATTTAATTTCACTGTCTACGCATTTCATATCGAATCACTGAGAGAAAGAGAAGAAGTATGCTGACCAGACGTTGGTGCCAATGCAGGTGCTAACGCAGTGAACCGAGCTTGACGTTGCATGGAAGACCTCTTTCTCTCGGCAATTCACCAACAAGTGAGTGGCTTTGATCCTTCGACGATCCTTGATCTTCGTGCATAACAATGGTAGACTTGTTATTGCGTTCGGTACTTAATAAAAGATGTCTAGTAATAATACGGGAAAGATAATAAAAGATAAATTATTACGCATCCACAATGTTGCAAACTGAATGATGCTCGTATGCTATATGAATTGTTTAACAGGTGATGCAAAGACCCAAGTATTGGGCAGTAAGTATATCGGACTTCGGTTCGAAAGAATAGGTTACAAATAAATAGTCCCTTGGTTGGATGAACGAATATGCAAGCCTATGGCTCAAGGCAAGTTGGTAAGATGGCAAGATAGAAAGATGGGAAAATGGCAAGATGAAATGAGAACTACGAATATGTGTGGAAGATGCTATTATCATGCATGTCATGTCTCTTATTAGTTAAGTTGCATTGCATGCATGGTCATGGACAACTTGTATACAAGGTAGTTCCCAGAACGGTAATCTGCGACCACGGACCCGGTTCGTCCTAGGGGGAACAAGGAATTATGCCGACGTACTGGCATCGGTAAACGGGACTTGCAGTGGGGCTAGCTACCAGCACTGCAAGGGCGCCGTTGTACCAAGGAAGATGGTCCAAGATGGCGTGTCGCCAGTGACCTTCATATAGAGAGGTGGCATAGCTAACAATGTCTTATGCAGGCAGAGTAAGTGGTATTCATAAATATTTACAGGGACGGCTATCGACCGTGGGTAAGATTCACCAAATTGGTGATCAACATGAATTGCTTATGTTAGAACAACATGAATTGCTTATGTTTCTAACATCACTGTATGCTCCTTATATTTCTCATCAAATATATGAATTGTTAATGGACCCAAAGGCAAGATAGAAAGAATACAAATCAATAGTGAACATTCATATAATTTTATTACTGTTGATTTATGGTGAGATTGGTTACAGCTGCTCACCAGTACATATGTGGCAATGTACTGACCCTCGTCTCCACAGGTGCCGGGAACCTAGTGGATAATCATAGACGCTGAAGGCTTGATGTTCGACTCTTTAGAAGCTTCGTAAATCTTGAAGTTTCCACTTGAAGAAGAAGGCATTTTGCTGAAGGTGGTTATTGCCGCATTATTAATAAAGGGATATGATATATGGAATAAGTTGTATCTCATTTCAATATTTCTACAAGTTGTAGCCAAGTTTGTCCTTTCATCTCGGCTGTTTGAGAGCCTTATGTTTATGCTATGTAATTTCAAAGATATCAATAAAGAACTTATTTCAGATCATATCTGTGTTACCAAAACTTCTTTATCATCCGCTGCGAATCTCTTTTCGAAAATATCTCTTTTATAAAAGGAACACGAGCACGCCTTGTACAAGTGCAATTCCAGACTTGTACGGCATCATGCCTTAGCGAGGACGAACGATTCGGCGTGAATCAAAGCGAAGGCGAACGATTCCCGAATCGGGGCATGACAGAGAGAGAGAGATATGTAGAGATATTTGAATGGGAGAAAGAGAGATAAAGGAGGTCGGTCAAGGGGGAGAGAGTACTGTGAGGTGGAGGGGCTGAGGTGGTGTGTGTAGTGAAGAAAGAGAAAGAGAGGTATTTATTTATATATATATATATATATATATATATATATATATATATATATACAAGAAATAAAAATGAGATTTTGTAAAAATAGAGAGAGGAAGAGATAATTTCAAAATAGGAAAAATAGAAAAATTATACGGGGTATTTGGATAGTCATGAGAGGACAACATGGAGCTTGGGTTCGGGTTCGGTCGAGCCGGGTCGGGTCAAAATCAAACAGGGCACAATAATTGAATTAAAAATGGGTATTTATAATCACGGAAAAATAAATAATATACGGGGACTCCAATAAATGGGACACAAGCGTCATGTGGGTAGTAGGCTTCATATGGGCCACGTCCATACTTTGGGTTGACTAGGTTGGATCGATGTCTGGTCCCAAAATTAAATTGGAAATTAAATCAGGTTTTACGGTAGATAATTAATCGGCCTAAATTTACCCAAAAATTGTGCGAAGAAAATGAAGCACAAAATGGAGTGTCTGAGTGGGACACAAAGGTCATGGGTGAAGAGGGTCTCGAGTAGATCATTTATGAGAAGTTGGTTCTGAGAAAACGACTGGTCTGGTGCTCCTAAATTAAAAGTCACGGTAACGTGCAAACGAAGATCAAAAATAAAAGTGGGAATAATTATTCAATGATTAATTGGTCTAAGTTGATCCGAAGTTGCGCGATACAAAAAGAGCACAAGGGAACGAGTTCAAATGGGACATGATATATCAAAACGAAGATAATCTTGTCTACTTCAAAACTCGTAAAGAGAGTTTACAGAGATTGGCATCCCTGACGCTCCAGAAGTCAAAGTCACGGAAAATAACATTAATGATCTAAACAATTAAATAATAAAATATTTATCGAAAATAATTCATTCAGAAAAATAAAAATAAACCCTAAAATTTAGGGGGCTTACAGGTCTAGGTTGGAAATGTAGTAGTATTCGAACTAGAATATCGCTGCAGCCTGCAGTAGGAATTAGTATTTTTTAAAGGTACTCAATCACACTAGGAAAACTCTTAATCAGATTCATTTTATCTAAAATTGCTGTTTATTGTCTTTCCTTGAGTATAAACTGTCCTCCTTTGAATTTTTGCTTCATTCTCAGAAATTGCTTCTTGTTTTGATCTGTCTTCATGATGGTTATGGAGACGCGATCTCATCGCTCCGGTTCGGGGGATACTATCGAGAGGCTGGCCACCTCTCGTCCTGTTCATCAGGGCCTCGAGACCGTAGCTCCTGTTGTGCCGACTCAGGTTGGCATTTTTGCTACATTGGAGGTGCACCTCTGTCTGTATAGAGATTTTTTCCGTCATTCCCGATTTCTTTCAGCAGCAGCGGTTCATACAACATCGGCAGCAGACCAGGAGAAACCAGCAGGGGCGAGCTTTCGCCATGGCGGCTGAGGATGCAGAGGCCATCGGAGAGCTGATAGCTGGTTCGGTTCTTCTCGACTCCCTTCCAGCATTTGCACTCTTTGATTCTGGGGCTTCCTACAACTTTGTGTCAGTATCGTATGCTATTAGACACAGTCTGGTTTCTAAACCATTGCCTAGGACCTGCAAGATCACGACCGGGGGTGGGGTCATCCTCGTGAGTGATGTTTGCAGAGGGCGGAGCGTCATATTGGGAGGCCGAGAGTTGGGAGTGAGTTTGTCGTCATGCCATTATCGAACTACGACATTGTATTAGGTATGGACTGGCTGAGTAGACACCACGCCCGTATTGATTGCCGAGGGGGTAGAGTTTTGTTTGGGGCGCCAGAAGAGCCAGAGTTTGAGTATACCCGACGGCAGACAGGGCAGGATGGCGGAGTCTTCTGTGGAGCTTCAGTTGAGGAGCAGGTGGCTCCGCATCCCTTGATCGCAGAGTTTATGGACGTATTCCCTGAGGAGTTACCAGGGCTTCCACCGGACAGGGATGTAGAGTTCTCGATAGACTTGGTTCCCGGTACGAAACTGATTTCTCAGCATGTCTTTCGAGTGAACAACAGTAAATTGGTGGAGCTGAAGAAGCAGGTGGAGGAGCTGCAGGACAAGGGCTTCATCCGATCGAGTTCTTCACCTTGGGGTACACCGGTACTCTTCGTACCCAAGAAGGATGGGTCGGTACGGATGTGTATCGACTACAGGGCACTCAACAACCTGACAATCAAGAACATGTACCCACTGCCACGGATCGATGATCTCTTTGATCAGTTGAACGGAGCTCGGGTGTTCTCCAAGATTGATTTGAGGTCATGTTATCACCAGGTGAAGGTGAAGAGGGAGGATATTCCCAGGACCGCTTTCAGGATGCGGTACGGGCAGTTTGAGTTTTTTGTTATGCCGTTGGGCTGACCAATGCACCAGCAGTGTTTATGAACCTAATGAACAAGGTGTTCCACCAGTACTTGGACAAGTTTGTGGTGGTATTCATTGATGATATCCTGGTGTATTCGAAGATAGAGGAAGAGCACGAGGAGCACTTGAGAGTGGTTCTGGAGACACTCAGGAGGGAGAGATTGTATGGCAAGCTCTCGAAGTGCAAGTTCTTCCTAGACAAGATTTACTTCTTGGGTCATGTGGTGACTGGAGATGGTATCTCAGTGGACCCGAAGAAGATCACAGCAGTTGAGGCTTGGACAGCGCCGACTTCAGTAGCAGAGATCAGGAGTTTCCTAGGGCTGGCAGGATATTATAGGAGATTTGTGCAGGATTTCTCCCGGGTTGCAGAGCCGTTGACTCGGTTGACCCGGAAGGATGCTGAGTATGTTTGGTCATAGGAGTGTCAGGCAGCTTTTGATGAGTTAAAGAAGCGGCTTACGACAGCTCCGATTCTGACATTGCCTTCAGGATCAGGTGGATTCACTATTTATACTGATGCTTCAGGGAAGGGGCTGGGTTGTGTCTTACAGTAGCATGGGAAGGTGATTGCCTATGCTTCCAGGCAATTACGTCTCCATGATAAGAACTACCCTACCCATGACCTGGAGCTGGCAGCAGTAATTTTTGCTCTGAAGTTATGGAAGCACTATCTGTATGGCGAGAGGGTAAAGATTTTCACATATCATAAGAGCTTGAAGTATGTGTTTACACAGAAAGAGCTCAACATGAGGCAGCGTAGATGGCTAGAGTTGATGAAGGACTTTGACATCTCACTTCAGTATCACCCAGGGAAGGCCAACGTGGTTGTCGATGCCTTGAGTAGGTATCCGACAACCATGTGTTTGACTATGGATCGGCACTTGCTTGCAGACTTGGAGAGCCTTGGGATTGAGGTGATTGTGTCCTGAGTGCAGATGCAGTTATGGGGCCTTCAGATACAGTCGGACTTGATGGAGAGGATCAAGGCGACACAGTTCGAGGATGTGGCTCTGTGGTGTATCCAAGAGCAGGTTCGTGCAGGGTTAGTGGGTGGCAAGTTTTTACTTGCAGAGGATGGTGCCCTGAGGCACGGTTCCAGGTTATGTGTGTCACGTCCCGCTCCGGTAGGAGCGATCGTCCTTGCTAAGGCGTGATGCCGCACGAGCCTAGATTTCGCTCGTACAAGACGGGTTCTATAACGGCCGATTTTAGCGGCTGCGACGGGGTCGTCGCACAGAAGTCCCATACAGAGACATTGAATAAAAGCAGCAGAAAGTAGAACCAAACACAAGTTATTCAAAAGAAGCTCTTTATTGATATTGAAACAAAAATTACAATGGGCGCAAGGCCGAGATTACAAGTCTCTCAAGCTCACTCATTTCACATTACAAGTCACTCAGCTCTCTCTCATCTCTCAATTACAAGTCTTGAGCCGGCGGAAGCTTCGGAAGGCGACGTCCATACATTATGTCCCGTATAAGTCTTGACTCTATACGGCCGCCTGCTTCGAATCGCCAAGGAACTCCGTGCCTTGACGCATCCAAGAGAGCCCCGCGCCACGAGCTTCTACCTGTGCCTGTACATATAAACTATATGGGTGTCAGTACTCAACTGTACTAGTGGAATGAGCTCCTCGCCTACCCATACAAAATCAACACGTTTACTTTACTTTGTGCAACATAGTCCGTTCTTATCGATTGTCTTTCTACTCTTGTCTTAGGATCAGTTTTAGGACAGACGTCTTGGCCTATTTCGTGTTTCAAGACCATCCCGTGCTTGTAACATCGACGTTAACCTATCGAGTCGTGTTTGCCTTACGGCACTTAATCAGAGACGCAACTACGCGATGAGGCTCCATTTCTGTATAATCGTGCTAGGAATCCATCGTGCCGTGCCTCGCAACTCAGGGTGACTAAACCATGTCGTCGCCTCGCGGCCCTTGCTACCTTGATCACCAACTGACCAAATTAAGACTTATGAATGTTAGTGTCACTCGACCAACTATGCCTTGCGACGGTTTCACGACTTAAACTCAAACAACTCAACCGACTTATGTGACTTATATGCCGACAACTCAAGACTCGACGCTACATCTCGTGCCGAAGCACGTTGTCTACGTTGCAGCCAAATCTTAGGTCCAACATTCTTGTGTTCCAACTGTACACATACATTCAACTCAACTTCCTTGATATACTACACTCAACACTCGACTCAATCCAAAGACATACACGCGGATCGCCGCCCATGCCGACTTATCTATATGAACTAGTCACTAGGGCCCAACCCTATAATGGACTCCTTTTGAGCTTTTGTTAGACGGACGCTCCTTGCCAGCGCGAGTAGCTAGCTCCGCTGCAAATTCCCGTCTAACCCGTGCGGTCATCCAGCACAGCTACGAATGTCTCCATCGCAACGGTTCTCCTGGGCCGCCGGGGTCGCCGTCCGAAAAACAGATTTATTTTACCTTGTACAAGTTGTCCAATGACCATGCAAGACTCGACTCAAACTGACATCTCACACAGTCAAAACTACTTCTAGTGTTACCATCTCTTTCAGGGCTAAGTTCAACACATCTCACATCTGAGATCTTGCCTCGACGACCCGTAGTCGCGAGTATTCTTCTTTCTTCCTCAACGACCCAGTCATGAGCATTCTTTCTTTCTTGCCTCGATGACCCAGTCGCGAGCATTCTTTCTTTCTTGCCCTATCATTTCACTCACTCAAGAACAACTATCGAAACACTTTCCAAACTCAATGACTCAACCGTGGCCCGTGCCATAAAATACTAAATCCATACCATCGTGTCTCAAACCAACTTGAAACTCTATGTGACACCACCGCCCAAGTCATACTCTATATGACGGGCCTTACAATCGTGAGACTATGTGGTTATACCCGGCCGTAGAACTCATAGGGCCGTGCCTGCTACTACTCCTGATATCTTGGCGTAACTTGCATAACTTACTTTGCAACAACTTGACGAGCAAAGGCTGCGTCAAGGCTTGCGTCGTGGGAACGTACCGTGCACGCGTTCGACTTCAAACAACCAAGTTATTTGGAGTGCCTAGACTTATGCCACAAGTCGTGCAATACAACTTAACCTGTCGGCGAGCAGAGGCTGTGCCACGCCTTGGGCGAAGAGATCGTGCATGCTTTATGAAGCATTTATGCGGACGACGCCTATGAATTTGGCTAACTCTTAGCTTGTGGCAAATACTAACTTTTCCTTCTTCCAAGCCACGGGACGAAGGACTGTAACGACCCGCTCCGCCCTAGCGGAACGCCGATCCAAACGGCAAGTGCAACGACTCAAACGAGCCGTCGACCCGAAGAGTTGGCATCGACCGGATGAAGAATCGATGCAAGGCTTATATTGGCCCGTCAAGATGAATCCAGACTTAGACTTTCAAAGGCGCGCTCGGAGTATCGCTCGGCCGATGCGAACATCGCTAAGGTGGGTGGCTCCGATGAACCCGTCTTTGCTTAGCCTAGACACACATCAATACGGACACTATCACGAGAATCGCTAGACGATAACCCCGCGCATGCTAATAAATGACTCAACGCACCTAGCTAAGGGAATAATCCCATCTTGCATGCTTGTATAGAATATGGAAAGAAACATGGAAAATATGAGAACTCTCGCACCGCGCTCCACGCTCGTGCTACGGCACAAGCTTACGTTCAAGTCCCGTACGCATTCAACAATGAAACAATGAATGGATTACAACAATGAAATGGGAAGACTATCAACATAGTCGTTCCGAGTAGAGTATAGCAACATTGAAAGGCTATGGGACCGATAGGTCGCCAAGGCGACTCCCGCACTGGGAGTTGCGTAATGCGTGAATGAATGAATCAACGAATGAATGAACGAATGAATAAATACGTGAAAATGAATGAACGAACGAACAAGTGAAAGAAAGAAATGAAAGAAAGAATACATGAAAGATAAGACATGAAAGACGTTAGCGACAGGTGTGACGGGCACGTGCAACGGGGCTCGCTACCCGCGCTGCACGGACGCCAACCTGGTCGATAACGCATTATGGCTAAGGGTTAGCCTACGGCTCGGAGACAGCCGTTATGTTAAATGACAAGTAAAATACGAAATGGTCGTGGACAAACGGCACGGGCGATGGGGGGAATACCGTGGCCGTCACGAGGAAGGATTCTGCGGCACGATCGATGGAGGGTAATCGTGGCCGGCCTAGGCGGAATCAATACGGGGTTTACGGTCTGCCTGGGTGCGGGCTTGGGCACCAGGGGACGTAAGTGCAGGGTATATTCAAGAGACTTAACGGGGTGTACCAGCCATCACCCTATGCTAAGTTGAGAATTACCAAGGGAAATGTCCAAAATGGCTTGTAAAGCCAGTGACCCATGCATGTAGATTAAGTGGACTATGCTGGTGGCAATCCACGTGCAAGTTCTTGCATTGAAACAAGTAGTCTAAGTAAACTAATGAAGTGTCTCCAGAACATGCTTGAATTTAATATCCTGAACATGCTTGAATGTATAATCCTGAACATGCTCGAAACGTAACACTCTGAACATGCTTGAAATGTAACACTCTGAAACGTGCCTACGACGTGCTAGAACATGCCCACGATGTGCTAGAACCCGAGACATGGACTCGCCAGTAACATTGAATGTTTACATAAATCACGTCATGTTACTTCATGTTAATGTTGACTAACTTGGTTTACTTTGGACAGGGAAGGCCGGACGGTAAGTATGGGTAAGTCATGCATGCATTTTCCATACGACACTTGAAATCAGCAACACGAGATAGGTCATGATATGTGCCATGAAATTGACCCTAAGGCAAGATTAGAAAGACAATGAACGATAGACGGTGCACAAAAGTAAATGCAACGTGTTTGGTAATGATAGCATTGTGGGCGAGCTAGCCTCCCCACCAGTACATAACAATGTACTGATAACCCCACAGTCTGCTTGCAGGAAGCAGGAGACGCCGGCTGGTACGGAGCTTCCATCGAACGTGTTAAGGCACGGAGCCAACTCCGGGGCCTTAGGACGTTGCAGAAGCTGAAGCACCCTATACAGGACATAATGTATCGGAACATCGCTATGTATCATTCCATCTTGTAATCTACTTGGCACACCTTTTATGTTTCAGAGAGAGAGCTCGAGCGATTTGTAATATCGGCCTAGCGCCGCTTGTAACCTTCTCGAATATTAATAAAGAGTTCGAATGCGCTTCTACTTGTGTTTATTACTTTCCGCTGCAATGGAGACACTCTGTGCGACTCTGTGGCCTAGCTCAAATCGGCCGTTTCTGAACTTGGCCTTGCACGGGCGCAACCTAGGCCCGTGCGGCATCACGCCTTAGCGAGGACGATCGCTCCTACGGGAGCGGGGCGTGACAAGGACTGAGTATCATTTTCAAAGCACGTCGTGCACCAACTCTAAGACGACCGTTGGACCTTTCCATATTCTATCTCAATTCGATCCGTCGGGATTTCTTCCTTTAGCTATGTGGATTCGTCTTTTTTATTATTAAGCCTACTTGTTCAAGTTGAAAACATACGATTTATTATGTGAAGGCTAAGATGAGGCAAGATCACCGAAACTACCCCACCTGAGCGAGCGGTCGCCTCGACCAAGCGATATCTCTGAGCAGCCGTTGCAAGGCTAAGTTCGAACGCCGTTGGCGTTCCTATTCCTCCGATTGACTGAGCGGGACGAGACACTACATCATACACCACTCAGAAAAAATTTCATCCTCGAAACTAACTGAGTACATTTATCGACTTATAACTTTTACTCAACATTCAAGAACTCTCGCACACACTACGCCTATGCGTTTTCTCAATCCGAGCCACGCTCGTGCTACTTATCAATCTTTTTTTTAATACAAATTTCAAAATTCTCGACACTTTTCTATTCCTCATATCTCACTTGATTCAACGTATCACTTAGTTGGATCGTGCACATATTTTAGGCGTCCCCAAAATACATGCATTTCAGCCAAGCCTCGTGATAGCGAATTCTGCCATTACCACTCGAGTCGGATCGTACACGCATTCAAGCATCCTTGATATACATGCATGTCAGCCGAGGCTCATGAGTGGTATTTTCATATTCCCGAATCATTCCATTCATCAATACCAATATCCGAACCAATCAATCCTCAAGATCACTCGCACCGTGTAAAACCCCAATATTTCTAATTATTTTAATGCTTTAAAAAGTATTTTTTTATATTATTTAGAATTAATTGATATATGTACGTAATTATAGACGTGTATAATATATGTATGATTGTGTGCTTGATATTTTTAATACTACTAAATATAGCCTATCCTTGTTACAAAATATTTTGTTACTTAATTAAGAATTTTAGAAATTTTCTTGTGAATATATATATATATATATATATATATATATATATATTATATATATATATATATATATATATATATATATATATATATATATATATATATATATATATTTATATATATATATATATTTTTGTGTATATATATATATATATATATATATATATATATATATATATATATATATATATATATATATATATATACAAAAAAAAACAAAAATATATATATATATATATATATATATATATATATATATATATTGTGTTAAAAAAAAATACAAAGCATGTGGTGGCCGGACCCCCACATCAGCAGCAACTAAGCTGCGGGGGCCCGACCCCACCCCCTAAAGCTTTGAAGCAGCTACATCTGCTAATACCAAAAACCTGACCCCCACAACACTTTAGCAACCGAGCCCCACACTTTAGCAAAACCGAGCCCCTCCCATATTCTAAGTACTAATAGAATTAGACAAGTCGGCAGCAGTATATATTACACCTTGTCAAAACCGAAACCCTAATCCTCCATAACCCTCCAGCCTCCAAATCTCCTCTCCATCTCGAACCCCAGGTGAGCTACCCAGGCCGTTGACGGCGTCGTACCACCGCGCAAACACAGCCGGACAGCCCCGGGCCGACAACACTTCCGAACGTTCTCAGTTTTGCGAACAGCAAGGTACCCTTCTTCCAATCCTCTTTTTTTCACGCATATTCGATGATTTCTCGAAATATAAACTCCGGTGTGTAGCCCATATGAACCCCTCCAATCTCCTTTTGATAGAATCCTGGGAACCCCAAGGGATTGCTCGAGAAATCGAGGCATAGTTGCCCCAAAAATGTCGAAAACAGAGTTTGAATCCAGTTTTAAAACCACAACTTAGAAGCCAGATTTCAATCTGTAGGTCGAGATTTTTTAGAAACTAATTGAACACAACTGAAGACAACATAACCACGATTAAAATGCAACTTGTAGATCTGTATTTTGATTTCTGTGCAAGAATTAAATCCGTGTTAAAGTTGTGCGAAAAACTGTTTTCAAAATAGTAAATTTTAGAAAATTACTCCGATACGACGTGCGCCCCGACAAACAGGGCGACGTGGTCGCACGATATATGCATCGAAAGACGCGTATGGTCGTTTCCGACGTGTGGGAACTGACGGAACTCAGTTTCGTCGCGTGTGTGCGACGAAATCAACGCGTATCCGTCGAGATACTCCCGTATCGGCATTTTGCAAATTTGCCCATAACTTCGTGTACAGTCATCAATTCGAGACAAAACTTGTGCCAACAGGTCCAGATCGAAATTTTGGTCCTGTATGCCAAGTTTGGTTCGATTCTGAGAAGGCCGAATCGGAACTCCTTTTTGGCGGGCCCGCGACCCACTCAAACGGGCAATTTTGTACACGGCTCATCGGAATCCAAAACTGGACATACCATTGAGTTTCTCTCCTCAAACTGAATCCGTAGACATATAGTTTGACGACTTTAGAGATCATAGACTTTGGCACGCGTTTCGGTGCAAAACGGGTCCAACGGCGGACATCGTTTTGATCCAAAATTTTGATTTTGCCCCTGTTCCAGAATTGGACTTTTGGACAGGCATTTTCTACGTATATCTTCTTCACCAAGATCATTTTTGATGTTTGTTTTAGCATTTGGAGTCATCTGTGATTTGTGAGTTTTGGTGCTGACACTTGCTACTCTTGGATTGCCGTTCTCGCACCGCAGGCAAGTATACCTTGCCATAGATTCTGATTGTGCTCATTTATTTTCAGCATATTTTATTATTACATATTTCTTTCTCTTATTTGTCATTTTGTTTTATTGAGCGTCCAAGTCACACTTGGGTGCAAGCGGCTGCCTTTAGTCGTTATATTTATTTATGTCTTATTTGCATGTCGACCTTGGGTCAGTTGACTACCCTATGAGTATGTGGGGGTATTTTCATATCCCCTATAGCCTTGACACATGTGTATCACGTGATGAGTGAGTTATATAGGACACGGACCTGCGTACTCGACTGGCCATCGATACGTACGGGACGTGCGACGGCTAGGAGGTAACTGCTACTAGTGTGTTGAGTTAGAAGCCGTAGCAGTTGCCAACTGGACATGCTGTGGATACATCTTGGACATAAGCAGTTGGGGGGAGGGGACAGTTATTAGTGTAGGAGCTACATGTTCAGTACACACATAGATTTGGACAGATAGTGTCTCGGATGAGCGCTACTTACTGTCCCGGGGCCGATAGTTCTCGTATGAGAACTACTTTCTGCCCATAGTTGATAGTGTCTCTTATGAGCGCTACCTACTACTACTCTCTCCATCTATGCTGAACACCTAAGCTCCTGTGTAGAACGTTGTCCTCTAAAGTGTATCTCACATAGACGGTTAGGAGATCCTGTAGAGTCATAGTTGCATATTTTTACTCATTCAGTTACTTGGCATGTTTTCTGTATCTTGTTACGTCCCTCTGAGGACCTGGTGATCTCTCCAGGATTAGACGAGCAGGACTATCCAGAGGAGTACGGTGCCACATTGGATCCATCATACATCGGTGACGAGGTATCTCCCACGCATACTTAGTTTCATTCTTTATTATCTGAGACCATGTATTGGACATCTTTTTATCATTCTTTCTTGCTGTTTAAGGAGGTTGGACTCCATTTAGTTGAGACTATTTTTCCATAGCTGTTTGGGTGGGAGTGTCTACCTGGCTAAATTTTGATATTATCATTTATCTTATTTAGTAGACTTCTTATATTCTCTATGTTGAGCTGTGGATGAGATTTAGTTATATTATTGTGGCTTATCATGTACTATTATTACAGCTTATGTGCTAATACGAAGATTACTATATATTGGTGTATTCTTCGTATAGTACAGTTGGCATGTCTACGTACTTAGTCCTACGTATTTTGGGACTAGGGCGTTACATGTTTTTGTAGTGGCCCATGCAGGTCAAGTAATATTGTTGGGTTACATGACTGTGCCCAACAAGCCTGCAAACTAGAAATAGGATATAAAATCTCATCCACTACTACTACCTTCTTTGATCTCTACTCCATCTACTTTTCCCTATAACTTATTGAATTCCATCCAGTTTGAAATTGTTCAAACCAACTCACTTCTTCGTGCCAATATAGGATGAATCTTCGTAGCGGGTTCACTACTCCCCTTGCCATTACTGACGGAAACAGTACTGCTCGCGAGGAACCAGTAAATCTGCAGCAGCCAGCCATGTCTCCGACCACTCCAGCACCATCCGGGCCATCCCTCCAGCCGGTGATGACCCCAGCTACGACTCAGCAGACTGGTCCCGAGGATCCTGCACCCCAGGAAAAGTACCTACCACCACCACCACCTTATCCACCTCCGTTCCTACCACAGATTCCACCCACATATCCACCATCATCATATCCACCACCACCACCTCCACAATATCCACCATCATATCCCCCACAACAGCCACCACAGTATCCACCATCCTATCCGCCACAGTAGCCCCCACCATATCCATCACCATATCTACCATCATATCCACCTCAGTATCCACCCACATACCCCCCACATTATCCCTTTCCATATCCTTCATATCCTCCACAGATCATGCCCCAGATGCCATCCATGCCTCAGGCTGGTGGGACTACTACAGAGCAGATCCTCCAGAGCTCAGAACGAGGCCATCAGGAGGAGTGTAGAGACAGCATTGGCCCAAGCACCGCAAGCCACTGTGGGTTCTATCGAAGGGTTCCGCAACATGAATCCTCTATACTTCAAGGGCACTGAGGACGTTATCGGGATCACCAATTGGCTGGTTAAGACAGAGAATCTCCTGAAGGCTTCAGAGTTATCCGTAGATCTATGGATGACGGCAGTAAAGTTACAGCTGGAAGGAAATGCTTATGATTGGTGGGCCGCAGAGGAGAGGCGGATAGGAGTTGATCAGACATGGGAGGAATTCAAAGAACTGTTCAATAAGAAGTTTTTCTCGGACACTGCCAAGGATGCTTTATATGAACAGTTTTTACACTTGGAGCAGAAGAATATGACAGTTGACGAGTACGACGTCGAGTTTAGCCGACTGAGTCGTTTCGTACCAGGGTTGGTTACGACAGAGCTGGAGAAAGCAAAAGATTTCATAGATGCTTGAGTATAGAGTTGTAGAGGTACACCATCTCCGAGTCGAGGGTCTCCCAAGAAGCTGTTCTGGCAGAGGCTAGAACTCAGGAGGCCATAAGCAAGAAGGTGAATCGACGAGTTACATCGACTATGGGATCAGCTAAGACCACTACAGGAGGGCCAGTGAGACGTCCTCCCATACATTAGCATCAGCAGAGGACATGGCCATACCAGACACAGGAGAAGGCCATTTGCCATTACTGTGGCAAAGTGGGTCATATTCAGAGAGATTGTAGACGTCGGCTGGGACACTGTTTAGCTTGTGGGTCGAACCAGCACCAGACCAGGGATTGCCACTTACAGAAGAATGCTTCGCAAAAGCAGCAGCAGAGGCCAGCTATTGCAGGACCAGGAGCACCCCGACCATCCTTACCTACTCAAGCAACCCAATTCCAGCAGACGAGAGCACAGTCGGGCAATCAGAGAGTGGGGAAGGCTTTTGCACTAGCTGCAGAGGAGGCAAAACCAGAGGTGGACGTCATAGCAGGTATGGTTTTAGTTGCATCATTTCCTGCCATCACATTATTTGATACTGGAGCCACCCATTCATTCATAGCCACTAGCTTTGCCACTAGACACAATATACCCATGTTATCTTTACCTAGAAATATAGAATCCTTACTGGAGGAGGTGTAGTACCTGTTAGTGGTATTTGTAGAGATTGTCCTGTAGTGATAAATGGTAGAGAGATGAAAGTACGACTTCTTGTATTCCCAATGTCGACGTTCGATGTGGTTCTCGGAATGGACTGGTTGAGCCCGCATTTCGCTCTCATTGACTGCCATAGGGGCAGTATCATCTTTAGACCCGCGAGTGATACGGAGTTCGAGTTCACCAAAGAGGACGCCTTGAGGAGTGATGCATCTGCATCGGGGACTCACATGATGATGCAGGACACCCCTCAGTACCCTATCATCACCGAGTTCGAGGATGTATTCCCCGAGGAGTTGCCAGGACTGCCGCCTGACCGAGACATTGAGTTTTCTATTAAGCTTATTCTGGGAGCCGAGCCTATTTCATCTCGAGTTTATCGACTAGCACCCAAAGAGTTGGTAGAGATGAAGACGCAGATTGATGACTTATTAGAGAAGGGCTTTATTCGTGCCAGTACGTCACCGTGGAGAGCACCCGTTCTTTTTGTACCTAAGAAAGATGGGACAGTGCGCATGTGCATCGACTACAGAGCATTGAATACAGTGACAGTGAAGAACAAGTACCCATAGCCGCGTATAGACGATCTATTTGATCAACTGAGTGGAGCAAAAGTATTCTCCAAGATCGACTTACGATCAGGCTATCACCAATTGAAGGTTCGGAAGGAAGATATTGCGAAGACGGCTTTTCGATCAAGGTATGGACACTACGAGTTCTTGGTCATGCCTTTCGGTTTGACCAATGCACCCGCAGTTTTCATGAATTTAATGAACAAGATCTTTCACCAATAATTGGACAAATTTGTAGTAGTCTTTATAGATGATATCTTGATTTACTCCAAGAGTCAAGAGGAGCATGAGCAGCATCTACGGATAGTTTTGGAAACACTGAAGAACGAGAGACTTTTTGCGAAGCTTAGCAAGTGTGATTTCTTTCTCAAGGAGGTATCATTTCTCGGTCATGTTGTTACGTGTTATGGTATATCAGTGGATCCAGAGAAGATCACAGCAGTCGAATCATGGCCCGCTCCCACATCAGCTTCAGAGGTGAGAAGTTTCCTCGGACTTGCGGGTTACTACCGAAGGTTCGTAGAAGATTTCTCTCGAATAGGGGGACCCATGACTAGATTAACTTGCAAGGATCAGGAGTTTATATGGACAGATGTGTTTCAAGCCGCCTTCGATGAGTTGAAGAAGCGATTGACCACAACACCGATCTTGACACTACCATCAGGCCCGGGAGGATTTGTGATCTACAGTGACGCATCCGGGAAAGGATTAGGATGCGTATTGATGTAGCACGATCGTGCAGTAGCATATGCATCACGACAGTTGAGGGTGCACGAGAAGAATTATCCGACCCACGATCTAGAGCTTGTAGCGGTTATCTTTGCTTTGAAGTTGTGGAGACACTACTTGTACGGCAAGAAGGTTGATATCTACGATGATCATAAGAGCCTCAAGTACGTGTTCACACAGAAGGAGTTGAATATACGACAGCGACGTTGGTTGGAGTTGATGAAGGATTATGAGATCGAGCTACATTATCATCCGGGCAAGGCTAATGTCGTGGCAGACGCATTAAGCCGTAAGCCCATGGCACACTTTTTGACTACGCAGAAGGAGTTGATTAGCAACTTGGAGCAGCTTGGTATTGAGGTAGTATTGCCTGGAGCCGATGGCGTATTAGCCAATCTCCAAGTACAATCATTATTGGTAGAGCGCATTAAGGCAGCATTGCCTAATGATGCTAGATTTCGACGGCTCAGAGAGAGGACCGAAGCAGGAGAGCAGACGGGATTGAGGATCCACCCCGATGGGACATTGCGATGTGGTGATCGCATTTATATTTCCAATAGAGAGTTACGACAGGAGCTGATGGCAGAGGCTCACAGTTCGACTTATTCTATTCATCCCGGCGGAACCAAGATGTACCGCGACTTACGACAGTATTATTGGTGGCATGGAATGAAGCGAGAGATAGCTCATTTTGTTGCCAAGTGCTTGGTATGTCAACAAGTGAAGGCCGAGCACCAGAGGACAGCTGGACTGTTGCAGCCGCTACCCATTCCCGAGTGGAAGTGGGTGCACATTACTATAGATTTTGTCACGGGTTTTCCTCGGGGTCCGAGAGGACGTGATGCAGTATGGGTGATTGTTGATAGACTTACGAAGTCAGCCCATTTCTTACCTTTTAGAGTGGGCCAGTCGACAGAGGTATTGGCAGAGATGTATATGGAGCAGATTGTGAGATTATATGGTGTGTCTGTTAGTATTGTGTTGGAACGTGACTCGAGATTTACCTCACACTTTTGGAGGAGCATGTAAGAGAGTTTGGGTACTCGATTGAAGTTTAGCACATCATACCATCCGCAGACAGATGGCCAGTCGGAGCATACTATTCAGACGCTAGAGGATATGTTGAGAGCATGCATGCTCGACTTTGGCGGTTCATGGAAGGACCATCTTTATCTTGTTGAGTTTTTCTATAACAATAGCTATCAAGCGAGCATTCAGATGGCTCCGTTTGAAGCGTTGTACGGTAGGAAGTGTCGGTCTCCTGTTTGTTGGAGCGACATAGGAGAGCGACAACTATTGGGTCTCGAGTTAGTCTTGAGCACAGTAGAGACAGTGAAGAAGATCCAAGGCCACCTGCGAGCAGCGCAGGATCGTCAGAAGCAGTGGGCAGATAATCGTCATCGACCCTTGGAGTTCAAAGAGGGCGACCATGTGTTCTTGAAGATATCCCCTACTAGAGGCACGATTCGATTCGGAGGATGTGGCAAGTTGAGTCCAAGGTACATCGGGCCCTTCGATGTCTTGGAACGTGTTGGAGAGGTTGCCTATAGATTGGCCTTGCCACCGTCGCTGGAGGGAGTGCATGGCGTATTCCATGTATCTCAGCTAAGGAGGTACGTGGTGGACATCAATCATGTACTTGATCACTATGAGATCACAGTTGGACCAAGTTTATCGTATGAAGAACAACCAGTAGGTATCCTCGATCGCCGAGTGAAGGTGTTGCAGAATCAATCTATTCCATTGGTTCGCGTGGCATGGAAGCATCACTCGCCAGGGGAGTCTACTTGGGAGCACGAGGACGACATCCGAAATTGCTACCCGCAGTTGTTCGAAGACGAAGGTATGTCTTGTATTTTTAGCTCTTAAGTAACAATTAATTACCTTGCATTGCATTTGATCCCCCGACCTTAGTTTAATTTCGAGGACGAAATTTTCTTCAAGTTGGGTAGGATGTAAAACCCCAATATTTCTAATTATTTTAATGCTTTAAAAGTATTTTTCATATTATTTAGAATTAATTGGTATATGTACGTAATTATAGACGTGTATAATATATGTATGATTGTGTGCTTGATATTTTTAATACTACTAAATATAGCCTATCCTTGTTACAAAATATTTTGTTACTTAATTAAGAATTTTAGAAATTTTCTTGTGAATATATACATATATATATATATATATATATATATATATATATATATATATTTATATATATATATATATATATATATATATATATATATATATAGATTGTGTTAAAATAAATACAAAGCATGTGGTGGCCGGACCCCCACATCAGCAGCAACTAAGCTGCGGGGGCCCGACCCCACCCCCTAAAGCTTTCAAGCAGCTACAGCTGCTAATACCAAAAACCAGACCCCCACAACAATTTAGCAACCGAGCCCCATACTTTAGCAAAACTGAGCCCCTCCCATATTCTAAGTACTAATAGAATTAGACAAGTCGGCAGCAGTATATATTACACCTCGTCAAAACCGAAACCCTAATCCTCCATAACCCTTCACCCTCCATATCTCCTCTCTATCTAGAACCCCAGGCGAGCTACCTAGGCCGTTGGCGGCACCGCACCACCGCGCAAACTCTGCCGGACAGCCCCGGGCCAACAACACTTCCGAACGTTCTCAGTTTTGCGAACAACAAGGTACCCTTCTTCCAATCCTCTTTTCTTCACGCACGCTCGATGATTTCTCGAACTATAAACTCCGGTGTGCAGCCCATATGAACCCCTCCAATCTCCTTTTGATAGAATCCTGGGAACCCCAAGGGATTGCTCGAGAAATCGAGGCATAGTTGCCCCAAAAACTGTCGAAAACAGAGTTTGAATCCAGTTTCAAAACCACAACTTAGAAGCCAGATTTTGATCTGTAGGTCGAGATTTTTTAGAAACTAATTGAACACAACTGAAGACAACATAACCATGATTAAAACGCAACTTGTAGATCTGTATTTTGATTTCTGTGCAAGAATTAAATCTGTGTTAAAGTTGTGCAAAAAACTGTTTTCAAAATAGTAAATTTCAGGAAATTACTCCGATACGACGTGCGCCCCGACAAACCGAGCGACATGGTCGCACGATATACACATCGAAAGACGCGTATGGTCGTTGCCGACGTATGGGAACTGACGGAACTCAGTTTCGTCGCGTGTGTGCGACAAAATCAACGCGTATCCGTCGAGATACCCCCGTATCGGCATTTTGCAAATTTGCCCATTACTTCGTGTACAGTCATCAATTCGAGACAAAACTTGCGCCAACAGGTCCGGATCGAAATTTTGGTCCTATATGCCAAGTTTGGTTCGATTCTGAGAAGGTCGAATCGGAACTCCTTTTTGGCGGGCCCGCGACCCACTCAAACGGGTGATTTTGTACACGGCTCATCGAAATCCAAAACTAGACATACCATTGAGTTCCTCTCCTCAAACTGAATCCGTAGACATATAGTTTGACAACTTTAGAGACCATAGACTTTGGCACGCGTTTCAGTGCAAAACGGGTCCAATGGCGGATATCGTTTTGACCAAAAATTATGATTTTACCCCTGTTCCAGAATTGGACTTTTGGATAGGTGTTTCCTTGGTATATCTTCTTCACCAAGATCATTTTTGATGTTTGTTTCAGCATTTGGAGTCATCTGTGATTTGTGAGTTTTGGTGCTGACACTTGCTGCTCTTGGATTGCCGTTCTCGTACCGCAGGCAAGTATACCTAGCCATAGATTCTGATTGTGCTCATTTATTTTTAGCATATTTTATTATTACATATTTCTTTCTCTTATTTGTCATTTTGTTTCTATTGAGCGTCCAAGTCACACTTGGGTGCAAGCGGCTACATTTAGTCGTTATATTTATTTATGTCTTATTTGCATGTCGACCTTGGGTCAGTTGACTACCCTATGAGTATGTGGGGGTATTTTCATATCCCCTATGGCCTTGACACATGTGTATCACATGATGAGTGATTTATACTGTGTACTCGACTGACCATCGATACGTACGGGACGTGCGACGGCTAGGAGGTAACTGCTACTAGTGTGTTGAGTTAGAAGCCGTAGCAGTTGCCAACTGGACAGGCTGTGGATATATCTTGGACATGAGCAGTTGGGGGAAGGGGACAGTTATTAGCGTAGGGGCTACATATTCAGTACACACATAGATTTGGGCCGATAGTGTCTCGGATGAGCGCTACTTACAGCCCCGGGGCCGATAATTCTCGTATGAGAACTACTTTCTGCCCATAGTTGATAGTGTCTCTTATGAGCGCTACCTACTACTATTCTCTCTCCATCTATGCTGAATACCTAAGCTCCTGCGTAGAACTTTGTCCTCTAAAGTGCATCTCACATAGACGGTTAGGAGATCCTGTAGAGTCATAGTTGCATATTTTTACACATTCAGTTACTTGGCATGTTTTCTGTATCTTGTTACGTCCCTCTGAGGATCTGGTGATCTCTCCAGGATTAGACGAACAGAACTATCCAGAGGAGTATGGTGCCGCATTGGATCCATCATACATCGGTGAGGAGGCATCTCCCGCGCATACTTAGTTTCATTCTTTATTATCTGAGACCATGTATTAGACATCTTTTTATCATTCTTTCTTGCTGTTTGAGGAGGTTGGACTCCATTTAGTTAAGACTATTTTTCCATAACTGTTTGGATGGGAGTGTCTACCCGGCTATATTTTGATATTATCATTTATCTTATTTAGTGGACTTCTTATATTCTCTGTGTTGAGTTGTGGATGAGATTTAGTTATATTATTGTGGCTTATCATGTACTATTATTACAGCTTATGTGCTAATACGGAGATTACCATATATTGGTGTATTCTTCGTATAGTACAGCTGGCATGTCTACGTACTTAGTCCTGCGTATTTTGGGACTGGGGCGTTACACACCGATACTAGCTCTCGCAACATGGACGTCTTGCCTAACCGCTAGGCTATGTCTTTCCGTCAGTATTGGAATCATAATTCCCAAACGACAATATCAACACTGACCCCATCCTAAGGTCAAACCAAATTGATAGTACGGGGTTTTCTACCCAAGCTCGTATCACTCCGATTTCTAAACATCGAGCATCGATTTCCAACACACATCCCAACGTTCGTCGCACGGGGTCCGAGTCATTCAGCAAAGCTATCCTACGATAACTCACGTTCAACCAATTTCATGACATATAAAAATTGCTCATTCAACAAGTCATCGTGTATAGTCTATCCCTTCAAACACGTTCGACATAGATCGTCTATCAATATTTCTCAAATCAAGCACGCTACGACACAATTCATCGCTAACCAAAATTTAACATTCCACATTTCCTAAGTCATCTATCCCAATTCACGAAATCGATCACAAGGTCATCTGACTTAACAATACGTTGCGCCCCGATCTCATGTGAGTCAGATTATCCACGGTGGACATGAATCACCATACACGCTCCCGCGGGATAATTATCCTCATCGAGACGTAACTCTTGTTTTACGTCTAGACTAATTCATTCTCGATGCGTGGATTGGACCTACTCAATCCTCAAGTCAATCGCAAGTCCTAACATCCTCAAATTTTCCTTCGCATCAAACCGACAAGTCGAGACAATCAAAGTTGCCGCGTCGTGATTTTTTTCTGAGTTCGATCATTCCCGCGACATGAATCACCATGTCAGCGCTCACGCGAAACGATCGCCCCAAATCCAGTGCAACGCATGTGCGACGCTAGAATTGCGCTCGCACAAGACAAGATCGTCGACGTTGTGGTAACGTAACCATCAAGACACAATCATTTTCACCCAACATTCCTTTCAATCAAAATCCTAAGTATTGCATCCAACCGAACAATAACACTTGCACGATCGTCATTCGTCGAGTTAGAGTACCCCCGAGTTATCGCACATCGGTCTTTGATACGCCTCAATACCATCGACGATATGCGTAACCTGACGATCTTCCTTTGCAACCAATTTCGAGTCGTGCGAATGATGCCATCGTCTGACTGGATAATCTCCTCGACATTCAAAACCAATTTTGATCATTATCGCTCGAATCATTCATAACATCAATTTTCTCAAACCCAATTTTGTATATTATTCATCTGTCTATCTTAAGTCATCGACCAACATATTTTCTCAATTTGTATCGTCCCTTTGCTAACTCAAATCATCGAGCAACATTCAACCCAATCCTTAGAGTCATTCGCGTAACTTCAAAATCAAACCCTTCATGCACGCTGTCTACCTGTCGTACTAACTTTTTGTATACGATCATATCTATTTCTTCGATCAAGTCATCCATTTGTACATTCTAACTTTTTTACTCGATTCGATTTTGCCTACTCAATCGTTTTCACGCTTCACCTCCGCACAATCCTCAATCCCGTACACGTTCTGTGTGCGTCCATTTTTAGGTTGTTCGAATCGACTCATCAAAACTCAAGACTATTACTTCTTTAACGATACTCAATCCATGGCTTTGCACACACGCGACGCTTGCTGATAGACTCGTCGACACCCCGCATCCTCAATCGATCGATCGACATCCCTGAGACTATCGCATACACCACTCAGGGATGAAGTCATTCAATAAATCCTTAAAACTATCATTCAAATCAAAATCAACTTTTATCAAGTTTTTTGCCCAAACGATTCCTCAAATTTCAAGCACGCTCACCTTATATCGCACCGACGTTATCGTCGCTCGATAGTACCCCTATCGATAGTCATCTCACTTTACTCAATCGAGTTCAATTCATTCTCGTCCGACACAATTCAATTCCTGTACTCGACTTTTCTAAGGTCGACGCAACTTTTGGTGTATATGTCCAGCCCGACTTAGCCAACCGTGCTTACGCAAACCATCTTTTTGTTTTATTTCAAAAATTGTTCTCCTACGTTTTGCAAAATAGATAGACTTATTGTATGGACATCCCGTGGGACATTTGAGAGAGAGCGCACCAACGATATCAACATTGCGAAAGCAATAATTCAGAGTTTGCAAAAACAACAAAGTTAAAGAATTCAATCGATAGTCCAAGGACGTAAAGCCGTGCTCTGATACCATTATGTCACGCCTCGCTCCCATAGGAGCGATTGTCCTCGCTAAGGCGTGATACCGTACGAGCCTAGATTTTGCTCGTGCAAGGCGGGTTCCATAACGGCCGATTTCAGCGGCTGCGACGGGGTCGTCGCACAGAAGTCCCATGTAGAGACATTGAATAATAGCAGCGGAAAGTAGAACCAAACACAAGTTATTCAAAAGAAGCTCTTTATTGATATTGAAACAAAAATTACAATGGGTGCAAGGTGTCACGACCCACACCCGCTATAAGGGTATGCGACGTGACAACGCCTAGCCCTCACCGAAAAAATAGCGTGGAACGTTGTAGATTTTCTAGTCTAATAACAGTTTATATATATATATATCAAAAACCTGTCGAGAATATGGTCAACTCCGAACGGAGGACAAGCAATGAATATATATGAGTGCTCAATCACAACTCTAAGATGATAAAGTAAGGACTGAAAGATAAAGACAACAAGATGATAAAATATAACCTGTCAAGTCCAAACACAAATAATATACAAGTCCAGTCTCTAATACAATCCAATGTAATACAGTCTCAAAAGTAACTGGAGACAAAGTCCAATACAAAAGACCTACTCTAACTAAGCAATAGGTAAAGTCTCGTCAGGCGAAGCTAAGCCCTGCGGGACCAAGTCTAAGCCCACTACGTCATCCGGACCGTAGTAGGTACTGCAATCTCCCTCATCGGCATCTGTAATATTTTGTCAACAATCCAGTCAGGATGGAACGAGTACATATATCTCATAACAGATCTCAAGATAGAATAAAAGCTATAAGACTGTAAATAGAGCATATACAATAAAATCATGGAGTGTACATGTATGTATCATGGCATGGTAAGCTGTAGAGCTAGAGCTAGAGCAAAAAAAATAGAACGGGATCATGGTATGTACACAAGTCAAGAAAAGCCATATGTCCAATGTGTGTGAGTAGTAGTTTCAGCTTGTGATCGGCTTGGGTACCTATCAAGAACTGGCCTGGCAAGTCATATATGCGGTATATGACTCACACTGTTCAGGAATGCGGAATGGATCTGATCACAGGCATACGCTACTACTCCCCCTACCCCAACTGGTAGAATGGATCCAAACAAGACACGTCACTGTACGAGATTCTAATGAGAAGGTCACGAACCTTCTCTAGAATCAGTGACCATATATTGAGCAAGAGCTACAAGGGAGCTTGCACAATACATCCCAACCTAAGAAGGAGAAACATCTCTCGTCGGGATCCAGAAATACCAATCCGTGGGAACCATGTGTCAGAAATAAGCATATCTACACTAAGTACATAAATCGTAACAGTTATCATAAATTGAGAATAAGTATCAGAGAATGTACTCGCCTGTAAGATGATAAAATATGTCAACCGGATCCACTACAGTGTCTCGAGGACCTATAGAGAACAAGACGTATCAATACTAAGTTTAGAAAGTAAAGTTAAATCAAATTAAATTCTATTAAGTCATTCTAGGTCAAGACATGTCTAGTTGGGTCAATCTTGGTCATGGGAGAACATTGGAAATCAATCCGAATCAAACTAGGTCAAAAATTGGCTTACCGTTGACTTTTGGTCAACGGGTCAACTCTGGTCAACTCTAGGTCAACTCTAGGTCAACCCTAGGTCACTGGTGACTAATAGTTGATTTTTGGTCAACTTTCCAAGTTTAATGGAATTTGGGACTAAATTAGGTAAAGTGTTGACCCATAGTTGACTTTTGGTCTAAAAAGTCAACCGTGGTCAACCAAGGTCAAGACTAGGTCTAGACGGCTATTTCTACTCATTACCAACCTCTACAACCTATATCCAAGTCCATCTTGGACTTGGAAACTCAAATTTTGGCCGTGGGCCAATATCCTATTTTACCCTTTAAAAAGGTAAAATTCTAACTTAGGCAATTACCAAGTTAGCCTACCTACGGTTGGTATTTTGACCCGAGCTCCCTAGGGTAGTATGATACTAGCCTATAGGTTGATTACCTACCGAAATACCTAGGTAGAGTGGACGTCTAGTCCATCTTACGGCCCATTGCCGATATCTTGAATATTTTACGATACACAACGGTACGGCGCGATACCGACGTCCTACGATCCCGATTTCCACTCGGGAACCTACCCGCAAAATCTAATTCACGTATTCTAGGCCTACGCCAAGTTTCGTCGCGTTCCGATACTCGGAGCTCCGTTTCACCCTCTAACTCAAAATTCTCTTAATCCTATTCTAATTCCTTTCTACCTAATCTTCCCATTCCTCTAATCCTTCTTCTTCTAACTTCTTCTTCCTATTCTTCTAACTCTAACTCTTCTTCTTAACCTCTTCCTTACTCTCTCCTTCTAATCTTTTCTAATTCTCTTCTTCTCTTTCTTACTCTAATCTCCTCTTCTTTTAACCATCTTCCTATCTATCTACATAACTATCTATCTAACTATCTATCTAACTATATAACTATCTATCTAACTATCTATCTAACTATATAACTATCTATCTATATACCTATATAAACATATATATATATATATACATATATATATATATATATATATATATATGAGGGGGGGGGGGTTTAGATAGGGGGTAAAATGGGCTAAAGGGGGGGTAGCTGCCATTGCAGCTGCTGCTGCAGGGCTATGCTGCTGCTGCTGTGTGGCCTGCTGCCACAGCAGCAGCTGCTGCTGTTGCTTCTCTTCTTCTTCTTCTTCTTCTTCTTCTTCTTCTTCTCATTCTACTTCTCCTTCTCTCTCTCTCTCTCTCTCTCTCTATATATATATATATATATATATATATATATATATATATATATATATATATATATATATATATTTATCTACACCAACACACACACTCATCTATATATATATATATATATATATATATACATACACACACACACATATCCATATACATATAAATACATACATATATCTATATAGATAAAAAAAAATATCTATATATATCTATATATAAATACATACACACATAGATATATATAAATACACACACACACACACTCTCTCTACCACACTAACACACACTTACTCTCACACACAACCACCACCACCCTCATGACAACACCACCACCACTCTCATTCCTCTACACACACAAAAATTTAAATTTAAATATATAATACATATATATATATATATATTATATATATATATATATATATATATATATATATATATATATATATATATATATATATATATATATATACAATTTTATTTAGAAAACCCCCAAATTATCCCTAACCTAGATTTCTAGGGAATCCTACAAAGTTTGTGGGCAAAGTGTAGAGAATCTCCCCCTCTACAATAATTGTGAAGACAATAAATGGAAAGGAGTAATAAATATAGAATTAAATTACTTACCTAAGTTGGTTTTCTTGAAGGAAAGAAAGAAGCTTGGGAAGAAGAAAGAGTTTAGAGAGAGAGAGATATTAACTTAGTGTAGAAGAAAGAGGGGGGGGGGGGGAACTCTTACTTGGTCGGCCATGGTGTGGGGGGTTATTGGGTTTGGGTGAGATCCAATAACCCTCCAAACCCATTAGACTTAGGTTTAATTGGTTCGGGTTTGGTTCGGTTCGTTTCGGTCTAATTTAATTTACAAATTAAGCTCTAAAATGACTAATTAAGCCATGGAAATAGGGTTTATGGTTTCTAGCCAAATTAGGATGGTATGTGGGCCAAGCCCAGCTGGTATGTGGGTCCCACTAGTATCCGGGCTACCCGGGTCTCCAACTTAAGTCCAAATTGGATAAATTCAAACCGACTCAAATAAATCCCTAAAAATCATATAAAATTAAATAAAATTCCTAAAAAATTATAAAACTTGAAAATGACAAAAATACCCCTAATTTGAAAACTGGGGGTGACAAATCTACCCTCCTTAAAAAATTCTGTCCTCGAAATTGAATGAGGACTAACACAACAATCATGAACAGAACAAGGAAGTAAAAAGATAGAATTTTACCTCAAGGCTCGAAGAGATATAGGAATTACTCCCGCATGTCGTCCTCCCTCTCCCAGGTGGACTCACCTGGAGAGTGGTGTCTCCATGCAACGCAAACCAAGGGAATGACCTGGTTCCGGAGCACCTACTCTCTTCGGTCCAAGATCTCAACCGGCTTCTCTAGATAGCTGAGTGTCGGTCCCACCTCGATCTCGGAGTGGTCTAAGACGTGACTAGAATCTGTCACATACCGTCTCAGCTGCGATACGTGGAACACACTGTGCACTCCCTCTAGTGCGGGCAGTAACTCCAGTCGGTAAGCCACTGCACCGATCCTGCCCAAGATACGGAATGGTCTAATGTATCGTGGACTAAGCTTCCCGCCGCCACCAAAATGAATCGTGCCATGCATCGAAGAAATTCGCAGAAAGACAAGATCATCAACCTAGAACAAAACACAAGACTTAGAGCTTGATCTAAAACAATCACAATCAGACTCAAATACTAGAAAAATCTAGATTATACCTCAAACTCCAATGGCCTCCGGTAACTATCGGCCCAATGTCGCTGCCTATCCTGCGCCACCCGAAGTCTATCTCTGATAACCCTGACCTTCTCTGCAGCATCCACTACCATCTCAGGGCCAAGCAAAACCCTCTCGCCGACATCATCCCAAGACAAGGGAGTACGGCACCTCCGTCCGTATAGAGCCTCGAAAGGTGACATCTCTATACTGGCTTGGTAGCTGTTGTTGTAAGCAAACTCTACCAAGTGAAGGTGGTCCTCCCAAGATCCCCCGAAGTCCAAGACACAGGTACGCATCATATCCTTGAGGGTCTGAATCGTCCTCTCCGACTGCCCGTCTGTCTGGGGCTGGTATGTGGTACTGAACTTGAGCGATGTGCCCAAGCTAAGCTGCAAACTCCTCCAGAAGTGGGAAGTGAATCGGCTATCCCGATCCGAGACTATACTCACTGGAACCCCGTGCAATCGGACTATCTGTCGTACGTATATCTCGGCCAACCTCACCGTCGACAAACCCACCTTGAAAGGCAAAAAGTGGGCCGATTTGGTCAATCGATCAACAATGACCCAAATCGCATCCTTCCCTCCTGGAGAGCGCGGAAGCCCAGATACAAATTCCATAGTGATATGCTCCCACTTCCACTCAGGAATAGGTAGTGGCTGGAGCAATCTACCGGGTCTCTGCCTCCCGGCCTTCACCTGTTGGCACACCAAGCATCTAGAAACAAACTGAGCCACCTCACGTTTTATGCCATACCACCAAACATACTGTCTCAAGTCTCTATACATCTTGTTGGCTCCCGGATTCATAGAGTACTGAGAATGGTGCGCCTTCTGAAGAACCTCCTCCCGAAATCCTCCGCTCGGTACGCACAATCTGGTACCATGCCTCAACGACCCATCCCCTGCTATAGAGAACTCATCCAACAGTCCTGCCTGGACCTGCTCCCTGATGACTCTCAGAGCCTCATCCTCAAACTGAGCTGCCCTGACTCTGTCCATCAGCTCCGACTGCACCTGGAGACCCCACATCTGCGCCTCGAACCCATGAACTATCACCTCTATGCCCAAGCTCTCCACATCTGCCAGAAGGTGACGATCCATCGTCAAACACATGGCCACGGAATACCTGCTCAAAGCATCCGCGACCACGTTGGCCTTCTCCGGATGGTACTGTAAGGATATATCAAAATCCTTCATCAGCTCTAACCATCGCCTCTGTCTCATATTCAGCTCCTTCTGGGTAAACACGTACTTCAAGCTCTTGTGATCTGTATAGATCTCAACTCGCTCTCCGTACAGATAGTGTTTCCACAGCTTCAAAGCAAAGATGACCACTGCCAGCTCCAGATCGTGGGTAGGGTAATTCTTCTCACAAGGACGTAACTGCCTAGATGCATAGGCAATCACCTTCCCGTACTGCTGAAGCACACAACCCAAACCCCGTTCTGAAGCATCACTGTAGATCGTATAACCACCAGATCCAGATGGTAGCGTCAAGATAGGAGCTGTAGTCAACCTCGCCTTCAGCTCCTCGAAGGCGGCCTGGCACTCATCGGACCAAACAAACTCCTCGTCCTTCCTGGTAAAGCGGGTCATCGGCTGGGCAATCCTGGAAAAGTCTTGTACGAACCTCTGGTAGTAACCTGCCAGACCCAGAAAACTCTGAACCTCTGCTACTGAGCTCGGCATAGACCAGGACTCCACTGCAGAAATCTTCTTCGGATCCACTGAAATCCCCTCGCCAGAGACAACATAGCCTAGGAACTCCACGCGATCCAAGAAGAACTCGCACTTGGACAACTTTCCATATAGCTGCTCCCTCCTGAGAGTGTCCAACACAATCCTCAGGTGCTCCTCGTGCTCCTCTGGTGTCTTCGAATAGATGAGAATGTCATCAATGAAGACCACCACGAACTTGTCAAGGTACTGATGAAATACCTTGTTCATCAAGTTCATGAATACCGCCGGGGCGTTGGTCAACCCAAACGGCATGACGGAATACTCATACTGGCCATAGCGGGTCCGAAAGGCAGTCTTTGGAATGTTATCCCGCTTCACCTTTAGCTGATGGTACCCGGTACGCAAGTCGATCTTCGAGAACACCCTCGCCCCGCTCAACTGGTCGAACAAGTCATCAATCCTTGGCAAATAATACTTGTTCTTGATGGTAAGGTTGTTGAGCGCCCTGTAATCAATGCACAGACATACCGTACCATCCTTTTTGGGGACAAAAAGAACTGGTGCGCCCCAAGGTGAAGAACTAGATCGAATAAAGCTCTTGTCCTCCAGCTCATCGACCTGTCTCTTCAGCTCCGCTAACTCACTGTTGTTGATTCTATAGACGTGCTGGGAGATAGGCTCAGCGCCCGGTACTAGATCCATAGAAAACTCAACATCACGATCTGGCGGTATCCCGGGCAGCTCCTCGGGAAAGACATCCAAGAACTCAGTAATGAGTGGATGTGGCAACACCGGCCCTGCCAACAACGCTCCGCAGAAACCATCTCCCTGCTCCGCTGCACCCCTGGTAAACTCATACTCCGGCTCTCCCGGCGGCCTAAACAGAATCCTGTCCCCTCTGCAGTCGATGCTAGCATGGTGCATGCTCAACCAGTCCATACCGAGTACAACATCGTAACTCGAAAGTGGCATTACGAGCAAACACGCACTCAGCTCCCGGCCTCTCAAAGAAACTCTCCGTCCCTTGCAAACATTATTAACTAGGATGATGCCATTCCCAGTCATAATCTTACAAGTCCTACCAAGATATTCAGCAATAATATTGTGCCTAAGAGCAAAAGAAACAGACACAAAACTGTACGTAGCACCAGAATCAAATAAGGCCAAAGTTGGAAAAGAATCGAGCAGAATAGAACCTGCGACAACATCCGCAATAGGCTCCATCTCCTCGGCTGCAAGGGCAAAGGCTCTACCCTGACCACCCCTCTGCTGGCGGTGCTGAACAAACTGCTGCTGCTGAGTCGAAAGTGGACCTCGCTACTGAACTACCGGCACACTAGCTGGTGCCCTCCGAACGGGTGCCCTCTGAGCTGCTCCAGTAACACGGGGTTTTTGGGACACTCCTGCATCTGATGCCCAGCGGCACCGCAAAAGTGACACAGCCCCAGCCTCCTTCTGCAGAACTCAAAGAGGTGACCAGGCTTCTTGCAGAAGTGGCACGGTGGATCATCCTGTCCCGGACGCTGCTGACCCCGCTGGACAGACGCTCTGGCCTGCCTCTGCTGCTGGTGATGCTGGAACGACTGATGCTGAAGCTGAGGGCGCTTAGCAGCCCCAGCGCTGCTACTGGCCCCCGAAAACAAATTACGATCCCTTTTCGGCTTCAAGCCCCACTCCCTCTCCACCTTCCGAGCCTCCGCATAAACCTCCGCATATGTTGTAACACCCAGTTTTCTGAAATTGGGATATTTTAAAAATTTATTATTTTTATTATTTATTAATGGTGTTTTAGTCATGATATGATTTTTGGTGATTATTAGTGTAATTAAAACTATTTCTAAGTCATGACTTATGACTTTGTTATTTTACTAGTATAACCCTAGTGTAAACCCTAGTTATTCCTTAACCTAGAAGTTGTCATGACCATGTGAGCCTAGCCATAGGCTTAGAACATCAAATTAGTAATTTTAGCCTAAAAGGGTATTTTGGTAATTTACTAGATTTTATTTGGAATTATGTGTTTTTAATGTTATTTAATTATTGTTAAGTACCATGATTAGTCCCTAACCTATCTTACCCTAATCTAGAGGTTAGCTACTAACCTATAAGCTTGAGGATAGATAATTAGTCATTGGTTAAAGTAATGTAAATATCTAGATATTTACATAATAGATATTTTGCTTAAAACCCTCAAAATATCCTTGTTTTGGTGTGAAAGTCTTTGCCTTCACCTTGAAGAAAGGCCAAGGACACCCCCCTTGCCATGGCCGGCCATAGGACACCCCTACACTACCCCCTTCCTATATAACCCCATCATTTTATTCATGATCATTTTACATGAATTAAAACATAGAAAAATTCCCTTTTCTTCAAACCTCCATAACTTGATCATTTTTGATCTAATTTTACTCTAGACTTTTGCATTGGGACCCTACAACATCAAGGGTGCTAAAGGAGGCTTGCAATCCAGATTTCACAAGCTTTGGGCATCACCAAGTGGAAGGACAAACACCCCCTCTTTATTGAGTTTCCTTGGAATTTGCATCAATAGGTAAATACCCATAAACCTAGCTAATATTCTGTTTTTTCTTCATAAATGCATGCATATAGGTCTACCCTAGCTGTGGGTCAAGTTTGGTGAAATTTAGGGTTGGTTTGGTGTCCGTATCGGACACGTATCCTAGGTTATAAAACCATGTTTGTTGAAATGCCCCAAAGGTTTTGATTTTGTTAAAATGTAGAACTAATTACATATTCATGTAGCCCTAGACTTGTTGTTTACAACTACACTTGACTGAGCACGACACTGTGTCGTTTCGTGTCAAAAAATTGACACGAACATACTGTACACACTGTACTGCACAGTGTGGCAGTGCCCTGCTACCCCACTGTTCGTGCACACTGCACAGGGAACTTCGACACGCCAAAATTGGCATGGACACGGGGGCAATGTCTGCGAACATGCCCCTAAAGTTTCACAGTGTCTCATTTTGTATCGAACACGTAATCACCCACGCACTGGACACCTGCACGCACGTTTAGTCGAATTTTCGACTAGGACACGAGCCTCGTGTCCCACGCACACGAGTCGTGGATACGTATCAGCTGACACGTGTGTAGCCCATCATTGGGCGAACACCAGGACACAAGCACGTGGTGTGTCATGTCCTGTGTCATGAGCACGAGACACTCGACCGCGTGCACGACGCGGTCTGAAATGCACTGTTTCGACCTCTGATATGCGCACGTAGCTCGGATACGACACATTTTGGACACATTTCAGGGTGTCTAAAAGCTAGTCCTAGACCTAGGCGACCTGTGTGCATGACCACGAGACGTGTCGTGTCTCGTGGTGTGTCCACGAGAGCGAGGAACGCGTGCACGACGCAGTGTACGTGTGTGTGTGTCAGTGTTTACCCGATTGGGTTTTTGTGAGAGTTGACACATCAAATCGTGTCGTGGTATCGTGTCAGGCACCTAGGACACTAGAGGACACTAGGGGCTAGTGTTACCAACCTTGGGTTTCGAGCCTTAGCTCGGTTTGGGTCGTGTATTTAGGTTTACCCATTTTCCTGTGCACAGTGCCATTTTTCCAAAAATTGGGATGTTTTTCCAGTTTTCAAAATCGAATTTCAAAACGATTTTTGTTATGTTTTATACATATAATTGTATGTTTTCAGTGTATGTATACGTAGTGTATATATGTGTGTGTGTAGGAGAAATTTAGGGGTATATACATGTGTGTACATGTGTATATACATATATGTATATATATAGGTGTGTGTGTGTATCTGTGTGGTGTGGTGTGTGTTGATTCTGTTTCCAGAAATCTGGAAACACACCCCCCCTCCTGTGTCCAGTTCTCTATCTCTCTCACTCTAATTCACTCTCTCTCATTTTCCTCTCTCTATATATATGTATTATATATATATATATATATATATATATATATATATATATATATATATATTTTTTTATATATATATTTATATATATATATATATATATATATATATATATATATATATATATATATATATATATATATGTTTGTATTAGATTATGTATTGTGTCTATATATATATATACTATATATGAGTATTACATAGTCTATAGGCCTATGGAGAATGTTGTATATATATATATATATATATATATATATATATATATATATATATATATATATATATATGTAAAGTTATATATACGTGTATATATATATATATATATATATATATATATATATATATATATATATATATATATATATATATATATTGTATAGAGATAGATACCTATAAGTTATTAGCCTATGGCCTAAGTTACTAGCCTATGGCCATTAGGGGCTAACCCTAATTGACCTAATAACCCATGACCTAACTAGTTGACCCTTGTTTGACTAGAGTTGACCAAAGTCAACCTTAGGTCAAACTTGACCTAGTTGACCTAGATTGAACTTGAATTAACCTAAAATGACTAGTTTAACTAGTTTGACTAAAACCCTAACTAGTTTGACCATGGTTGACCTAACTTTGACTAGTTTGACTAGAGAGTTGACCAGAGTTGACCAAGAGTTGACTTTTGACCAGATTGACCTAGAATCATGTAGTATGCATAGTAAACTTCATTTTTTCTATTAGGAGCCATACACCTCTCCTCAGGCAGTACATCCTCTTCAGACATTCAGTTATCAGGCGAGTACATTCTCTGACCGTTTCATACTTGTCAGGATTTATTTTCTTGCTCTAGATTACTTTACTTGATGCTGACACGATTGTTATCACGGATTGGTACTATATGGATCTTTTCATGAGATGTTATCCCCCTTGGGAGCATCAGATACAGCATGTTTGTACGTTTCACGAATCATCATGTATCTCTATGCTTCCATAGATTCACGAATCGCTTGTGACTCATGTACTCTCATGTTCACAGAGCCTCTCATGAATCACCCATTTATGGGCTTATCATGAATCTTAACATAACTTGAACGGATCCTTGTGTATTGATTGGGGATGGGGGAGTGGAAATAGTCATGTGGATATTACCCCAGTAGCTGTAGGCATGAATCACTCTTAGCTGTAGTCATGAATCTTCTATGCCATTCACATGTCTATATTTTTACTCTGACTCACTAGTCACTGCTAGTTCTCTATTATAGTAGATATTTCATTACAGTTATCTCTTTTACTACATGTATCTTCTTTCAGCAGTTCCTGTACTTTACTCTATTGCATGCTTTATGTTTCCTATCATACTATGCACTGCGTGAGATGTATTGTGCTCGTTCCTGTCCTGACTGGACTTGTTGAAAATATTACAGAGGATGAGGATGAGGCCCTGGTGTCTACCTATTATGGAGCAGGACTAGATGACACTTATGTTGTGGATCCTCAGCAGGATCCACCTGCAGCTGAGGATGTTGCCCCAGTAGTCTAGGCTAGTTTAGCTAGACAGTCATTTCTATATTATTATTTTGTCTCACATTCTGAGTTGTATTTTGAGATGTTGAGATGTATAGACCCTTAGACTTATTTTGTATATTGGGTTGACATTCTGGATGTTATGTTATCATAGACACTTAGACTTATTTCATCTATGCTACTGTTCTCTTTGAGTTACTGTCTATCTATCTATCTTTCATTCTTCTACCCTAGATGTGATTGAGATTGCATTCTCTTATGTCACCTCCATTCGGAGAGTATATACTGTACAGGTACCTTTATATTGTTAGATGATTGACCTAGGACAGCGTTCTACCGCCGACACTGCGGCGTAGGCTGGACGTACCCACTTCTCGTGCCCCTATACAGGGTGCGGGTCATGACACATTTTTAGTGGTGGCCCATGCAGGTCGAGTTTATGTAGTGGTATTCGAACTAAAGTACCACTACAGCCTGTGATAGGATTTGAGGAATAGGCTTAGAGTGAGTGGATACTCAATCACAATTAGGAAATTTTCATAGATTTGAACCTACTGACTTTTGTTCAAATTTGTATAATCTATTTCATATTGTCCTTGATACTATCATCCTTGTACCGTTATTGACTTCCTTGTTGATCTGTGTTCAGGATGGTAGAGACACGATCACAGTGTCTCGGTCCAGGTGACACCACTGAGAGGTCTGCCACCTTTTGTCCAGCTCACCAGGACCCGGGGACCACAGCTCCCCTTACTCCAGCTCATGTGGGAGCTTCTGCCACATTTGGGGGTACACCTCTACTTATTCGGGGGACCATCCCAACTACCCCAGACATACCTTCCCCGTAGTTTCGTCAGCCACAGTTTCAGCAGCACCAGCAGCAGTTCCAGCCGCCGATGCCATCTGGATTAGTGGATGCTGCACAGATGTTTTCATACTTCCAGTATTTCCTAGAGACGCAGCAGGCCCAGCAGTAGCGTCAGACAGCAGAGTTTAGCAGGGACATAGATGAGGCCCATCAGCTGGCTAGAGCGACGGTGGAGAGGTTGGCTGTCCAGCCACATGTAGGATTAGGACAGCCGCGACAGCAGAGGATTTCGGGCATTCAGGAGTTCAAGAAGATGAACCCCAGGGACTTCTTGGGGACAGAGGGGATTCTTTATGCTGATGACTGGATTGAGCACATTGAAGAAATTTTCCGACTGGCGGAGATACCAGCTGGACTACAGATAGAGGCAGCAGCCAGCCAGATACGGGATCTTGCCCGTACCTGGTATCAGACGGACCCGAGAGTAGGCACTCCAGGGCAGACATGGGGAGCTTTCAAGGAGCTCTTCAAGGGGAAGTTTTTCCCGGATCAGGCAGTCGGTGCCTTGGAGACCCAGTTCGAGAACCTGGTTCAGGGGAACCAGACTGTAGAGGAGTATTCCGGTGAGTTTTGCCGGTTGAGCAGATTTGTAGAGGGCCTTAGCGAGACAGCGAAGGCGAAGAGGTTCAGGAAGGGCTTGGTCAAGGAGGTTAAGTCCTTGACCAAGAGTGACAGGAATGCCACTTTTGAGGAGATTCTGGCAGGAGCGATGGCAGCTGAGGATGATCTTGAGCTGAAGCTCAAGAGGGGTCATGATACACAGGGAGCCGGCAGCAGTGGAGGTCAGGCCAAGAGGCCTCACTATCAGCATCAGCAAAGACAGCCACAGCAGTATCAGCAGTCGAGGCAGCAGCAACAGGCCCCGAGACAGCAGACTACCAGTCGTCCCTACTGTAAGAAGCCGGGACATAGATGGGAAGAGTACAGAAAGAGGTTGGGCTGGTGCCTACTATGTGGGGCAGCAGACCACCAGCTGAGGGAGTGTTCCCAGTACACAGGCAGAGTAGCACAGGGACCAGCACCAGGAGCAGGAGCCAGGGCTCCGGTAGGGCAGCAGAGGGGACCGTTACAGCCACAACAGCAAAGATTTATACACTTTCAGCAACAGGCTGGAAGAGGTCAGCTGGGGCAAGCTTACGCCATGACAGTTGAGGATG
Source organism: Iris pallida (assembly GCA_029216955.1). Classification (NCBI taxonomy): domain Eukaryota; kingdom Viridiplantae; phylum Streptophyta; class Magnoliopsida; order Asparagales; family Iridaceae; genus Iris; species Iris pallida. Next base: position 13,084,096 of record JANAVB010021797.1, read on the forward strand.
CTCATGCAGTTGGCGATGTGCTTGCAGGTTCTGTTCTTCTAAATTCCATTCCCACCTTGTTTCATTATATCTATCTTGAAATCCAATTCCATCTGCTCCTACCTGTTTCTTTATTAGTGATAAGTTTTGACCTGGTAGTTCTTTTGATTTTTGTCGATTGTTTGTTTATTTCTTCATCTCTTACTTAGGAGTAGGAGTAGGAGTAGGAGTAGCTTTAGCTATTAATATAATTCTTGAATAACTTCTTTGTTAAAATTTTTTTTTCCCCTTAAATGAATTAATTTATGTGTTATGCCTTTTGACTTAGAATTGATAGAGTAGCTCTGACCATAGAATGGTAACCCTTTTAGCCCTGTGATTTATTGTTTCCTTATCTTCCCAGTCTATACCCATGACCAGGACTGTCCCACTTAACCTGTCCCTTATACTACTATTCATCACGATTTTTGGTTCAATTTAGGCCATAGACCTTTCCCACTCTATATTATGATCATCGTAGGCACATTACCGACTTTTAAATTAGGAGCACAAGACTAGTTTTCTTAAAACTAACTTCACATACATGACCTAGACATGACACTCTACACCCATGACCTTAGTGTCCCACTCAGGCATACCATCGTGTGCTTCATTTGCTTAGTACGATTTCCCTGACCCGAGACTCCATCCTGATTTACCCCATGGAGTTACTTTTGATTTCGATTTGAATTAAGGACACCTTATGGCCTAAAACTGCCAGCCAATTTTGGACATGACCCAGTATAGGTCTACTATCCATATTTTACTTGTTGACTTTGTACGTTGCTAGGTAGTAGCTTCGACCCTGATTGTTGGAGGTTGACCTAGGAGGAGTACGACCATCTAAATTTCGAGGACGAAATTATTTTAAGGAGGGTAGACTTGTAACACCCAGTTTTCTGAAATTGGGGTATTTTTGAAAATTTATTATTTTTATTATTTATTAATGGTGTTTTAGTCATGATATGATTTTTGGTGATTATTAGTGTAATTAAAACTATTTCTAAGTCATGACTTATGACTTTGTGATTTTACTAGTATAACCCTAGTGTAAACCCTAGTTATTCCTTAACCTAGAAGTTGTCATGACCATGTGAGCCTAGCCATAGGCTTAGAACATCAAATTAGTGATTTTAGCCTAAAAGGGTATTTTGGTAATTTACTAGATTTTATTTGGAATTATGTGTTTTTAATGTTATTTAATTATTGTTAAGTACCATGATTAGTCCCTAACCTATCTTACCCTAATCTAGAGGTTAGCTACTAACCTATAAGCTTGAGGATAGATAATTAGTCATGGGTTAAAGTAATATAAATATCTAGATATTTACATAATAGATATTTTGCTTAAAACCCTCAAAATATCCTTGTTTTGGTGTGAAAGTATTTGCCTTCACCTCGAGGAAAGGCCAAGGACACCCCCCTTGCCATGGTCGGCCATAGGAAACCCCTACACTACCCCCCTTCCTATATAACCCCATCATATTTATTCATGATCATTTTACATGAATTAAAACCTAGAAAAATTCCCTTTCCTTCAAACCTCCATAACTTGATCATTTTTGATCTAATTTTACTCTAGTCTTTTGCATTGGGACCCTACAACATCAAGGGTGCTAAGGGAGGCTCGCAATCCAGATTTCACAAGCTTTGGACATCACCAAGTGGAAGGACAAACACCCCCTCTTTATTGAGTTTCCTTGGAATTTGTATCAATAGGTAAATACCTATAAACCTAGCTAATATTCTGTTTTTTCTTCATAAATGCATGTATATAGGTCTACCCTAGCTGTGGGTCAAGTTTGGTGAAATTTAGGGTTGGTTTGGTGTCCGTATCGGACACGTATCCTAGATTATAAAACCATGTTTGTTGAAATGCCCCAAAGGTTTTGATTTTGTTAAAATGTAGAACTAATTACATATTCATGTAGCCCTAGACTTGTTGTTTACAACTACACTTGACTGAGCACGACACTGTGTCGTTTTGTGTCAAAAAATCGACACGAACACGCTGCACACACTACACTGCACAGTGTGGCAGTGCCCTGCTACCCCACAGTTCGTGCACACTGCACAGGGCACTTCGACATGCCAAAATTGGCATGGACACGGGGGCAATGTCTACGAACATGCCCCCAAAGTTTCACAGTGTCTCGTTTTGTATCGGACACGCAATCACCCACGCACTGGACACCTACACGCACGTTTAGTCGAATTTTCGACTAGGACACGAGCCTCGTATCCCACGCACACGAGTCGTGGACACGTATCAGGCTGACACGTGTGTAGCCCATCATTGGGCGAAAACCAGGACACAAGCACGTGGTGTGTCGTGTCCTGTGTCGTGAGCACGAGACACTCGACCGCGTGCACGACGCGGTCTGAAACGTACTGTTTCGACCTCTGATACGCGCACGTAGCTCGGACACGACACGTTTTGGACATATTTTAGGGTGTCTAAAAGCTAGCGCTAGACCTAGGCGACCTGTATGCATGACCACGAGACGTGTCATGTCTCGTGGTATGTCCACGAGAGCGAGGAACGCGTGCACGACGCAGTGTACGTGTGTGTGTGTCAGTGTTTACCCGATTGGGTTTTTGTGAGAGTTGACACATCAAATTGTGTCGTGGTATCGTGTCAGGCACCTAGGACACTAGAGGACACTAGGGGCTAGTGTTACCAACCTTGGGTTTCGAGCCTTAGCTCGGTTTGGGTCGTGTATTTGGGTTTACCCATTTTCCTGTGCACAGTGCCATTTTTCCAGAAATTGGGATGTTTTTCCAGTTTTCAAAATCGAATTTCAAAACGATTTTTGTTATGTTTTATACATATAATTGTATGTTTTCAGTGTATGTATACGTAGTGTATATATATGTGTGTGTGTATGAGGAATTTAGGGGTATATACATGTGTGTACATGTGTATATACATATATGTATATATATAGGTGTGTGTGTGTGTATCTGTGTGGTGTGGTGTGTGTTGATTCTGTTTCCAGAAATCTGGAAACACACCCCCCTCCTGTGTCCAGTTCTCTATCTCTCTCACTCTAATTCACTCTCTCTCATTTTCCTCTCTCTATATATATATATGTATTATATATAAGTTTTGTATATATATATATATGATATATATATATGTTTGTATTAGATTATGTATTGTGTCTATATATATATACTATATATGAGTATTACATAGTCTATAGGCCTATGGAGAATGTTGTATATATATATATATATATGTAAAGTTATATATATGTGTATATGTATATATTGTATAGAGATAGATACCTATAGGTTATTAGCCTATGGCCTAAGTTACTAGCCTATGGCCATTAGGGGCTAACCCTAATTGACCTAATGACCCATGACCTAACTAGTTGACCCTTGTTTGACTAGAGTTGACCAAAGTCAACCTTAGGTCAAACTTGACCTAGTTGACCTAGATTGAACTTGAATTAACCTAAAATGACTAGTTTAACTAGTTTGACTAAAACCCTAACTAGTTTGACCATGGTTGACCTAACTTTGACTAGTTTGACTAGAGAGTTGACCAGAGTTGACCAAGAGTTGACTTTTGACCAGATTGACCTAGAATCATGTAGTATGCATAGTAAACTTTATTTTTACTATTTAGAATACATTGTGACTTGTATTGCTCTGATTAGGAGCCATACACCTCTCCTCAGGCAGTACATCCTCTTCAGACATCCAGTTATCAAGCGAGTACATTCTCTGACCGTTTCATACTTGCCAGGATTTATATTCTTGCTCTAGATTACTTTATTTGATGCTGACACGATTGTTATCACGGATTGGTACTATATGGATATTTTCATGAGATGTTATCCCCCTTGGGAGCATCAGATACAGCATGTTTGTGCGTTTCATGAATCATCATGTATCTTTATGCTTCCATAGATTCACGAATCGCTTGTGACTCATGTACTCTCATGTTCACAGAGCCTCTCATGAATCACCCATTTATGGGATTATCACGAATCTTAACATAACTTGAACGGATCCTTGTGTATTGATTGGGAATGGGGGAGTGGAAATAGTCATGTAGATATTACCCCAGTAGCTGTAGTCATGAATCACTCTTAGCTGTAGTCATGAATCTCCTATGCCATTCACATGTCTATATTTTTACTCTGACTCACTAGTCACTGCTAGTTCTCTATTATAGTAGATATTTTATTACAGTTATCTTTTTTACTACATGTATCTTCTTTCAGCAGTTCCTGTATTTTACTCTATTGCATGCTTTATATTTTCTATGATACTATGCACTGCGTGAGATGTATTGTGCTCGTTCCTGTCCTGACTGGACCTGTTGAAAATATTACAGAGGATGAGGATGAGGCCCTGGTGTCTACCTATTATGGAGCAGGACTAGATGACACTTATGTTGTGGACCCTCAGCAGGATCCACCTGCAGCTGAGGATGTTGCCCCAGTAGTCTAGGCTAGTTTAGCTAGACAGTCATTTCTATATTATTATTTTGTCTCACATTCTGAGTTGTATTTTGAGATGTTGAGATGTATAGACCCTTAGACTTATTTTGTATATTGGGTTGACATTCTGGATGTTATGTTATCATAGACACTTAGACTTATTTCATCTATGCTACTGTTCTCTTTGAGTTACTGTCTATCTATCTATCTTTCATTCTTCTACCCTAGATGTGATTGAGATTGTATTCTGCTATGTCACCTCCATTCGGAGAGTATATACTGTACATGTACCTTTATATTGTTAGATGATTGACCTAGGACAGCGTTCTACCGTCGACACTGCGACGTAGGCTGGACGTACCCACTTCTTGCGCCCCTATATAGGGTGCGGGTCGTGACATATGTTGCATAGAAGGAAGGGATCACGATCTTGATATCCCATGTCAATCCCTCCCGGAAGCGCTCTGCTCGGATCACCGGGTCACTCACCATGTACTCGGCGTATCGGCTCAGCTGGCCGAACTCCGCCGTATACTCTTCCACAGTCATCCCGCCCTGCTGCAGGTTCTGAAACTGCCGTACTAGGCCGATCTTGTCTATGAGGGAAAAGAACTTCTCTCTGAACAGGGCCCAAAACTCAGCCCAAGTGTGGCCCTCTTCTGCAAGAGCCGGCTCATTCTGGAACCATGTCCGGGCAACATCTAACAACTGTAAGCCAACCGCCTCGACCTTCAGGTCGTCTGCCAGGCGGAAGGCCCTCATCTGGCGCTCGATATCCTTGAGCCAGTCATCAGCATAAATAATGCCCTCGGTCCCCTTGAAATCTCTCGGACCCAGCTTCTTGAAAGCCTGGATATCCCCGATCTTCTGCTGCTGCTGCTGCACCTCCCTCTGTGGAGCCCCACGCTCCACTGCCGCCATAGCCAACCTGTGTGCATCCTCCATACCCTGGCGCATGGCCTCTGTCTGCCTCATCTGAGCCTCGTGCTGGGCCCGCTGGGACTCCAACACCTGGTGAAAGAACGTGAGCATCTGCTCCATATCTGTGGGCAGAGAAGGCAACTGAGAAATAGCTCCCACCATCACCGGAGGAGTCCCCTGCTGAGAAGGAAGAAAGCCCCCGGCAGCTCCCGCCGTAGCCCCCGACACTGCGGGAAGAGCACCCGCAATGGCCCCAGGGACGGTCATCGAGAGCGCTGGAGGAGTACCCCCGAGAGCCCTAACAGAAGTCCCATCTGCAGGAGAAGTGACCGGAGCCTGTCCGCCAGAGGTAGCGGACCTCTCCGTCTTCCCGTGCTCCTCACCGGGAGAATGAGTCATAACCATCCTGGAGACAGATTGAAAAAAAGATATCAATATGGCACATGAAGGACAATATCAAAGGAGGACAGCTAGAATGCAGTAAATCAATATCAAAGACGGTAAGCAAGATAAGCAAGAAAAGATCCTACTGTGATTGAGTACTCTTAGCCTACTACCTCCTATATGTAACACAGGCTCGTAGTCAACACTCTAAGACGAGTGCCGCTACGACATCGCACTAATTATGACTTTAGGACCTGTGTGGGCCACCACTAAAATATGTCACAACCCGCACCCGCTATAAGGGTACGTGACGTGACAATGCCCAGCCCTCACCGGAAAAACGGCATAGAACGCTGTAGATTTTCTAGTCTAACAACAGTTTATATATATATCAAAAACCTGTCGAGAATATGGTCAACTCCGAACGGAGGACAACCAATGAATATAAATGAGTGCTCAATCAGAACACTAAGATGATAAAGTAAAGACTGAAAGATAAAGATAACAAGACGATAAAATATAACCTGTCAAGTCCAAACACAAATAATATACAAGTCCAGTCTCTAATACAATCCAATGTAATACAGTCTCAAAAGTAACTGGAGACAAAGTCTAGTACAAAAGACCTACTCTAACTAAGCAATAGGTAAAGTCTCGTCAGGCGGAGCTAAGCCCTACGGGACCAAGTCTAAGCCCACTACGTCATCCGGACCGTAGTAGGTACTGCAATCTCCCTCATCGGCATCTGTAATATTTTGTCAACAATCCAGTCAGGATGGAACGAGTACATATATCTCATAACAGATCTCAAGATAGAATAAAAGCTATAAGACTGTAAATAGAGCATATACAATGAAATCATGGAGTGTACATGTATGTATCATGGCATGGTAAGCTGTAGAGCTAGAGCTAGAACAAGAAAATAGAACGGGATCATGGTATGTACACAAGTCAAGGAAAGCCATATGTCCAATATGTGTGAGTAGTAGTTTCAGCTTGTGATCGGCTTGGGTACCTGTCAAGAACTGGCCTGGCAAGTCATATGTGCGGTATATGACTCACACTGTTCAGGAATACGGGATGGATCTGATCACAGGCATACGCTACTACTCCCCCTACCCCAACTGGTAGAATAGATCCAAACAAGACACATCACTGCACGGGATTCTAATAAGAAGGTCGCAAACCTTCTCTAGAATCAGTGACCATATATTGAGCAAGAGCTACAAGTGAGCTTGCACAATACATCCCAACCTAAGAAGGAGAAACATCTCTCGTCGGGATCTAGGAATACCAATCCGTGAGAACCATGTGTCAGGAATAAGCATATCTACACTAAGTACATGAATCATAATAGTTATCATAAATTGAGAATAAGTATCAGAGAATGTACTCGCCTGTAAGATGATAAAATATGTCAACCGGATCCACTACAGTGTCTCGATGACCTATAGAGAACAAGACGTATCAATACTAAGATTAGGAAGTAAAGTAAAATTAAATTAAATCCTATTAAGTCATTCTAGGTCAAGACATGTCTAGTTGGGTCAATCTTGGTCATGGAAGAACATTGGAAATCAATCCGAATCAAACTAGGTCGAAAATTGGCTTACCGTTGACTTTTGGTCAACGGATCAACTCTGGTCAACTCTAGGTCAACCCTAGGTCACTGGTGACTAATAGTTGATTTTTGGTCAACTTTCCAAGTTTAATAGAATTTGGGACTAAATTGGGTAAAGTGTTGACCCATAGTTGACTTTTGGTCTAAAAAGTCAACCGTGGTCAACCGAGGTCAAGACTAGGTCTAGACGGCTATTTCTACTCATTACCAACCTCTACAACCTATATCCAAGTCCATCTTGGACTTGGAAACTCAAATCTTGGCCGTGGGCCAATATCCTATTTTATCCTTTAAAAAGGTAAAATTCTAACTTAGGCAATTACCAAGTTAGCCTACCTACGCTTGGTATTTTGACCCGAGCTCCCTAGGATAGTATGATACTAGCCTATAGGTTAATTACCTACCAAAATACCTAGGTAGAGTGGACGTCTAGTCCATCTTACGGCCCATTGCCGATATCTTAAATATTTCAAGATACGCAATGGTACGACACGATACCGGCGCCCTACGACCCTGATTTCCACTCGAAAACCTACCCGAAAAATCTAATTCACGTATTCTAGGCCTACGCCAAGTTTCGTCGCGTTCCGATACTCGGAGCTCCGTTTCACCCTCTAACTCAAAATCCTCTTAATCCTATTCTAATTCCTTTCTACCTAATCTTCCCATTCCTCTAATCCTTCTTCTTCTAACTTCTTCTTCCTATTCTTCTAACTCTAACTCTTCTTCTTAACCTCTTCCTTGTAACACCCAGTTTTCCAGATGAGTGTAATTTTGAAATTTTATAATTATAATTATTATTTAATGATATTTATTTCATATTATGATTTTTAGTAATTTTTAAATTATTTTAAACTATTTAAATTCATGACTTGTGGTTTTGACGTTTTGCTAGTGAAACCCTAGAGACTGTTTGACCTAGAGCCTGACCATGTGATTATGATATTTTAATGTCATTTTTGGCCTAAGGATAGTTTTGCATTTGACCTCTTTGAATTATTTTGATATCATTTTATTATTTATGATATTGTTTTGGGGTATTTGAGTCGGGTTCGAATTTCAACTCAATCCGACTTGAAACGGGGACCCGGGGGTAGTTTGACTCTAGTGGGACCCACACACTAGTTAGGCATGGCCCACATGATATTAAATTTAGTCCACATGATAGAAATATTTAGTTAGAGGTTAGACTAATTATGGATAAGGTTAGTGTGATTAGAGACTTTAGAATGACTAATTTAGCCCCAACCAATTAGCCCTTTCCTAATACTCATAGAATAGGTTAGTGGGGGCATTTTGGACCTTACCATAATAGGACAAATAGCCCCATATGGCCAGCCACTTTGGGAGAGGATAGGCTCAAGTTCATTTCATTATTCTCATCCACACTCTCTCTCTTGTTCTTCCCCAAATTTCTAGAGAGCAATCCCTAGCAATTTCTCCACCAAATCCTTCTATTTCGCCACCAAATCTTCTTTTTTCCTTCTCCATTCTAGCCAAGGAGGAAGCTACCCAAGTTTGGGAGGATTCGGAGCTCGTTCGTGTCCTTTTGGAATCTCTACGTGTCGGTGTCGCTCCGGGAAGGCTTTTCTTCGATTCGATCTACCGGGAGGTATAAATCCCTTCTCTTTTTCATTTCCTCATGCATATAGGTCTATTTTGAACCCATAGGAATGACCTCCATGGTTGTATCTCCATTTGTGTCCATTTCGTGTCGATTTGGAGGTCATAGGAGTGTCCTTTGTGTTGTGGTTGTGTCCATGTGGGAAAATCCCAAATTTGGACACACTATGTGTTGTTGTTATGCATGAATGAATTATTACATGTTTAATCTCATATTTTTGTATTGGAGATGTGTTCTATAGTGTCTCATATATATATATATATATTAGTGTAGAGAGTGAGTTCTTGATATATTATGTTATATACTTGTGTTCTTTTGTCTCAAACTACCCAAATCCGTCATGATTTTTATCCACGTTTTTAATTTCAGTCATAACTTAGAAATGTCATAACTTCTAGCTCAAAGCTCGGTTTAATCTCTCGTTTTTTTAAAAGAAGCACATTGAAGTTAGCTTTCCAAAAACATGTATTAATAGGCCTAATTCTTTCTGTAACTTTCTGGAGAATTATTTGAGTGTCAGCTATACGAAAGACAAATGCGTTCTCGGTGTTTTCGCGATTTTGGGAGTTTTCAGGAACGAAAACGCGATCCGTTTGAAGTTTCGGAAAGCTAACACATAGATCTATAACATACTTTAATCCTAGATTTTAATTTATGCTGAGATGGTACATTATTGATTATTAGTAGGAGTTACTATTCGGCATATGTATTTTGTGCACCCTTGTGTGTAATATAATATTCTATTTAATTTTAACCCATGTTAATGTATATACATTATGTAATTAAATAGAGAATGCAAGCATGAGTAAATGTTTAAATAAATGATGTATGAGGTGTAAGTATTCTATCTAATGTAAGCATGTATAAGTATGGCTTGTAATGAATATGTAGGTTCCATAGTATGTAATGTATGGTGCATATAGTGGTGCAAGAGAATAAATGAATGATAAATGAATACAAGCATGAATGTAATATAATAATAGATATAATATATGTAGCCTTGTTTGGAATAAAACTGGAATTTAGTTTTGTTTTACTAAATAAGAGATACATGAGAACTCATATATGTGAATGTTAACTTCCTATTGACACTTTGCTATACAACTGTCATGCCTCACTATCACTCCACACACAATGTACACTATACTATATAACCCTCGCACCCTCACTCATTGACACTCTCACTCACACATTGCCTAACACTCATTCAATGATAACACACACATGTTCTTGTGCACTTTCATGACACACACACACACCCATGAACACATACACATGCCCTTCTCTCTCTCTCTCTCTATATATATATATATATATACTATACATGGCTAAATGTGTTAATGTGGTAAATAGAGTTTTCCTATAGTTATATATACATATATGTGATATAGGGCCTAGTGTTGAATTCTCTTTTCATGTACACCTCTATGTTCACACACACACATAGCTTTACATGTTAGCTTCCTTTCTCTTATGTATAATATTGAATGTGATGGCTTGTGTTTGGCTTGTATAGCCTTGTGATTGGTGTGTGATTGCTAGACTAGGCTTGGTTAGGCCAAGTGAGACTTATTAGACTTGTTGGGCTAGGATTTGACCTAGTTGACCTAGTTTGACTAGTCTAGTTGACTGGAGTTGACCAACTGTTGACTTTAGTCTAGTTTGACCTAGACAGCATGCAGATGTATTGTAGATTATATTTATTATTCCCTGTGTACATCTTGACTTGTGTTGCTCTAACTAGGAGTCAGGTACCTCATCTCGGACAGTACATTTACTTCAGACATTCAGATACGAGGCAAGTACATTCTCTGACCGTTTCATACTTATCTGGATTTATATTCTTGCTCTAGATTATTGTACTTGATGCTGACACGATCATTATCACAGATTGGTACTATATGGATCTTCTTCTGAGATGTTATCTCCTTGTATTCACTAAATACATATTATGATGTGCGTTTTACTTACATATTGTATTTATTGAATACCCATATCCTTGTATACTCCATGTGCATATTGTACTCTCAGTATCACATGAGTCCCAGGGATAGACCATTGTACAACTATTGTATAACATTGTACATCTATTGTATAATATTGTACATCCATTGTATAACATTGTACATCCATTGTATAACATTGTACATCTATTGTATAATATTGTACATCTATTGTATAATATTGTACACTATTGTGCAAGATAACGTAACCGGAGTAGATCCTTGTGTATTGATTTGGGAAGGGGGAGTAGAATTGGTTATGTAATCAAATCCTATTGTACAATATTGTATAACTATTGTATATGTCTATTGTACACCCACGTACAATGGAGTTACCATTGCATTTTCCTAGACCGTTTACATAACCATATTGTACTCTAAATCACAGTAGGCTTACAGTTCTTATTTATCATATTTAGATATTTCCTGTTATCAAATCTCTACTATTTTTCATATACTTCTTACTTTCAGCGTTTCATGTACCTTACTCTATTGCATGCTTTATATTTCCTAACATGATATGAACTGCGTGAGATGTTTTGTGCTCGCTCCCGTCCTGACTGGACCTGTTAAATTTTTACAGAGGATGATGAGGCACCCTGCACCCTTACTTGGAGTTAGCCTAGTTGACACTCGCGACCTGGACCCCAGGGGAGGTTCAGGCAGCTGCTGAGGACGATACCTTGCTTAGTATAGATAGTTTAGACTGTTTTCCTTTTATGTTTAGTTGTTGTTCTTGATTCAGAGTTTGTATATTGTAGAGATATTAAGACTTGTATTTCATTTCTGTTGTACCTCGGTTGAGGATTCTCTTATCTATTTTATCGTGCCATATTCTATCTCTAGATTGTGATTAAGTTGTACCTCTGTGTTGGCCTCCTTATGGAGAGCATTCATATTATGTTAGTTATAGTTCATGACCTAGAACAGCGTTCTACTGCCGACACTGCGACATAGGCTGGGCGTTGTTACGCTCTCGTACCCTCACAGTGGGTGCGGGTCGTGACACGTTTTTAGTGGTGGCCCATGCAGGTCGAGTTTATGTAGTGGTATTCGAACTAAAGTATCACTACAGCCTGTAGCAGGATTAGGATTATTTTTAGAGGTACTCAATCACATTAGGAAAAACTCTTAATCAGATTCCTTTGTCTAAAATTGTTGCTTATTGACTTCACTTGAATATAAACTGTCCTCCTTTGAATTTTTGCTTCATTCTCAGAAATTGCTCCTTGTTTTGATCTATTTTCATGATGGTTATGAAGACAGGATCTCATCACTTCGGTTCGGGGGATACTATCGAGAGGCTGGCCACCTCTCGTCCTGTTCATCAGGGCCTCGAGACCGCAGCTCCTGTTGTGCCGACTCAGGTTGGCGTATCTGCTACATTGGAGGTGCACCTCTATCTGTACAGAGATTTTCTCCCGTCATTTTTGATTTCTCTCAGCAGCGGTGATTCATGCAGCATCAGCAGCAGACCAGGGGAAACCAGCAGGGCGAGCTATCGTCAGGCCAGTCGAGGATGCACAGACCGTTGGAGATCTTGCAGCAAGTTCTATTTTTCTCAATTCTATTCCCGCAATTGTCTTTTATAATTACCTTGAAATCCGATTCCATCTGTTCCTTGTTGATTGATTAATTTTGTCATGTTACTCTTTTGTTGTGTTTTTTTTTTTTTTGAGAAAATCATATGGACTAGGTCGCCTAAATCATGGGATCTAGAATCCTCGATAGTCATGTTAGTTGGCATAGTGAGGACATGTAGTCAGATTTCAGATGTATTTCTTGGGTATGGGAATTTAAGGTTTTCGCCGTCGCATGCGACTATACGAAAATTTTAAATACCATGAACCTAGAGGTACGTACCTTAGTCAAGTACTCTGTGATTATCGTAGCCTTGCTCACTAGCATAATGAAGACTCTGGACAACATGATTTTGGACAGACGCATATGATTAGCAGATTGTATCTTGAGAAGGTTTAAAACATCATACCCTTTTTGTTGTTATAAATGACTTAGGAGTAGGGATATTTAGATTGTAGAGCTTGTTCATAGGTAGTTCCTTCATAGTATATAGATATAGTGACTTGTAGAGTGTCTGTACCCTAGAGGTGATAGTTAGCATTGGTGCTAGAATAGTAACCTATTACAGATAATTCCCTGTTATTATGATACCAACCAGTTACGTATAGGATGTTAGTATGCCATACAACCTTGATGATTATTTATTATTTTCCTTTACCCTTCCAGTAAGGCACCCAGTAACCAGAGCCTGCCCTTGAGCATAGTTGTAGTTTCACCTAGGACTAAGAGGTCTATATATAGATGATATACTTAGGATATATGTGATGGGTTGTTGTTCTTGAGCATATATATATGTGGTATTTGGGATTGGTGTGCTTAGCTTGTGGGTAATTAGTTATGGGTGACTTGATAGGATTTGGAAGTTAAGAGCTAGTCTATTATAGAGTTTTCTTTGCTAATCCCTAGTTGCCAACACTAGGTAGCTAGCATAGGTAAAAGTCCTAAGAAGTTGACCAGCTGATGACCAAGTACTAGGATGTTGAGAAAATTGACTAGTGATTGACCCTTGTCTATGTTCGGCCTAGAAAAGGGTACGATCATCTTAATTTCGAGGACGAAATTTTTATAAGGTGGGTAGGATTGTAACACCCAGTTTTCCAGATGAGGATAATTTTGAAATTTTATAATTATAATTATTATTTAATGATATTTATTTCATATTATGATTTTTAGTGATTTTTAAATTATTTTAAACTATTTAAATTCATGACTTGTGGTTTTGACGTTTTGCTAGTGAAACCCTAGAGACTGTTTGACCTAGAACCTAACCATGTGATTATGATATTTTAATGTCATTTTTAGCCTAAGAATATTTTTGCATTTGACCTCTTTGAATTATTTTGATATCATTTTATTATTTATGATATTGTTTTGGGGTTATTTGAGTCGGGTTCAAATTTCAACTCAATCCGACTTGAAATGGGGACCCGGGGATAGTTTGACTCTAGTGGAACCCACACACTAGTTAGGCATGGCCCACATGATATTAAATTTAGTCCACATGATAGAAATATTTAGTTAGAGGTTAAACTAATTATTATGAATAAGGTTAGTGTGATTAGAGACTTTAGAATGACTAATTTAGCCCCAACCAATTAGCCCTTTCCTAATACTCATAGAATAGGTTAGTGGGGGCATTTTGGACCTTACCATAATAGGACAAATAGCCCCATATAGCCAGCCACTTTGGGAGAGGATAGGCTCAAGTTCATTTCATTATTCTCATCCACACTCTCTCTCTTGTTCTTCCCCAAATTTCTAGAGAGCAATCCCTAGCAATTTCTTCACCAAATCCTTCCATTTTGCCACCAAATCTTCTTCTTTCCTTCTCCATCCTAGCCAAGGAGGAAGCTACCCAAGTTTGGGAGGATTCGGAGCTCGTTTGTGTCCTTTTGGAATCTCTACGTGTCGGTGTCACTCCGGAAAGGCTTTTCTTCGATTCGATCTACCAGGAGGTATAAATCCCTTCTCCTTTTCATTTCTTCATACATATAGGTCTATTTTGAAACCAAGGAATGACCTCCATGGTTGTATCTCCATTTGTGTCCATTTCGTGTCTATTTGGAGGTCCTAGGAGTGTCCTTTGTGTTGTGGTTGTGTCCATGTGGGAAAATCCCAAATTTGGACACACTATGTGTTGTTGTTATGTATGAATAAATTATTACATATTTAATCTCATATTTTTGTATTAGAGATGTGTTCCATAGTGTCTCATATATATATATTAGTGTAGAGAGTGAGTTCTTGATATATTATGTTATATACTTGTGTTCTTTTGTCTCAAACTACCCAAATCCGTCATGATTTTTATCCACGTTTTTAATTTCAGCCCTAACTTAGAAATGTCATAACTTCTAGCTCAAAGCTCAGTTTAATCTTCCGTTTTTTTAAAAGAAGCATATTGAAGTTAGCTTTCTAAAAACATGTATTAATAGGCCTAATTCTTTCTGTAACTTTCTGGAGAATTATTTGAGTGTCAGCTGTATGAAAGACAAACGCGTTCTCGGTGTTTTTGCTATTCCGGGAGTTTCCGAAAACGAAAACGCGATCCGTTTGAAGTTTCGGAAAGCTAACACATAGATCTATAACATACTTTAATCCTATATTTAATTCATACTAAGATGGTACAGTATTGATTATTAGTAGGAGTTACTATTCGGCATATGCATTTTGTGCACCCTTGTGTGTAATATAATGTTCTATTTGATTTTAACCCATGTTAATGTATATACATTATGTAATTAAATAGAGAATGCAAGCATGAGTAAATATTTAAATAAATGATGTATGAGATGTAAGTATCCTATCTAATGTAAGCATGTATAAGTATGACTTGTAATGAATATGTAGGTTCCATAGTATGTAATGTATGGTGCATATAGTGGTGCAAGAGAATAAATGAATGATAAATGAATGCAAGCATGAATGTAATATAATAATAGATGTAATATATATAGCCTTGTTAGGAATAAAACTGGAATTTAGTTTTGTTTCACTAAATAATAGATACATGAGAACTCATATATGTGAATGTTAACTTCCTATTGACACTTTGCTACACAACTGTCATGCCTCATTATCACTCCACACACAATGCACACTACACTATATAACCCTCACACCCTCACTCATTGACACTCTCACTCACACATTGCCTAACACTCATTCCATGATAGCACACACATGTTCTTGTACACTTTTATGACACACACACACACCTATGAACACATACACATGCTCTTCTCTCTCTCTCTCTATATATATACTATACATGGCTAAATGTGTTAATGTGGTAAATAGAGTTTTTTTATAGTTATATATACATATATGTGATATAGGGCCTAGTGTTGAATTCTCTTTTCATGTACACCTCCATGTTCACACACACACATAGCTTTACATGTTAGCTTCCTTTCTCTTATGTATAATATTGAATGTGATGGCTTGTGTTTGGCTTGTATAGCCTTGTGATTGGTGTGTGATTGCTAGACTAGGCTTGGTTAGGCCAAGTGAGACTTATTAGACTTGTTGGGCTAGGATTTGACCTAGTTGACCTAGTTTGACTAGTCTAGTTGACTGGAGTTGACCAAGTGTTGACTTTAGTCTAGTTTGACCTAGACAGCATGCAGATACATTGTAGATTATATTTATCATTCCCTGTATACATCTTGAATTGTGTTGCTCTAACTAGAAGTCAGGTACCTCATCTCGGATAGTACATTTACTTCAGACATTCAGATACGAGGCGAGTACATTCTCTGACCGTTTCATACTTGTCTGGATTTATATTCTTGCTCTAGATTACTGTACTTGATGCTGACACGATCATTATCACGGATTGGTACTATACGGATCTTCTTCTGAGATGTTATCTCCTTGTATTCACTAAATACATATTGTGATGTGCGTTTCACTTACATGTTGTATTTATTGAATACCCATATCCTTGTATACTCCTTGTGCATATTGTACTCTCAGTATCACATGAGTCCCAGGGATAGACCATTGTACAACTATTGTATAACATTGTACATCTATTGTATAATATTGTACATCTATTGTATAATATTGTACATCCATTGTATAACATTGTACATCTATTGTATAATATTATACATCTATTGTATAACATTGTACACTATTGTGCAAGATAACGTAACCGGAGTAGATCCTTGTGTATTGATTTGGGAAGGGGGAGTAGAATTGGTTATATAATCAAATCCTATTGTACAACATTGTATAACTATTGTATATGTCTATTGTACACCCACGTACAATGGAGTTACCATTGTATTTTCCTAGACCGTTTACATAACCATATTGTACTCTAAATCACAGTAGGCTTACAGTTCTTATTTATCATATTTAGATATTTCCTGTTATCAAATCTCTACTATTTTTCATATAATTCTTACTTTCAGCGTTTCATGTACCTTACTCTATTGTATGCTTTATATTTCCTAACATGATATGAACTGCGTGAGATGTTTTGAGCTCGCTCCCGTCCTGACTGGACCTGTTAAAAATTTTACAGAGGATGATGAGGCACCCTGCACCCTTACTTGGAGTTTGCCTAGTTGACACTCGCGACCTGGACCCCAGGGGAGGTTCAGGCAGCTGCTGAGGACGATACCTTGCTTAGTATAGATAGTTTAGACTGTTTTCCTTTTATGTTTAGTTGTTGTTCTTGATTCAGAGTTTGTATATTGTAGAGATGTTGATACTTGTATTTCATTTCTGTTGTACCTCGGTTGAGGATTCTCTTATCTATTTTATCGTGCCATATTCCATCTGTAGATTGTGATTGAGTTGTACCTTTGTGTTGGCCTCCTTATGGAGAGCATTTATATTATGTTAGTTATAGTTCATGACCTAGAACATCGTTCTACCGCCGACACTGCGGCGTAGGCTGGGCGTTGTTACGCTCTCGTACCCTCACAGTGGGTGCGGGTCGTAACATTCCTTACTCTTTCCTTCTAATCTTTTCTAATTCTCTTCTTCTCTTTCTTACTCTAATCTCCTCTTCTTTTAACCATCTTCCTATCTATCTACATAACTATCTATCTAACTATCTATCTAACTATATAACTATCTATCTAACTATCTATCTAACTATATAACTATCTATCTATATACCTATATAAACATATATATATATACATATATATATATATATATATATATACATATATATATATATATATATACATATATATATATATATACATATATATAAATACATATATATATATATATATATATATATATATATATATATATATATATATATATATATATATATGGGGGGGGGGTAGATAGGGGGGTAAAATGGGCTAGGGGGGGTAGCTGCCATTGCAGCTGCTGCTGCAGGGCTATGCTGCTGCTGCTGTGTGGCCTGCTGCCACAGCAGCAGCTGCTGTTGCTTCACTTCTTCTTCTTCTTCTTCTTCTCATTCTACTTCTCCTTCTATATATATATATATATATATATATATATATATATATATATATATATATATATATATATATATATATATATATATATATCTATCTAAAAAAAAAAAAAAAAAAAAAATATCTATATATCTATCTATCTTTATATATATACATCTATATATTTAACTACACCAACACACACACTCATCTATATATATATACATACACACACACATATCCATATACATATAAATATATACATATATCTATATATATCTATATATAAATACATACATACATATATATATATATATATAAATACACACACACACACACACACTCTACCACACTAACACACACTTACTCTCACACACAACCACCACCACCCTTATGACAACACCACCACCACTCTCATTCCTCTACACACACACAAATTTAAATATAAATATATAATACACCCACATATATATATATATATATATATATATATATATATATATATATATATATATATATATATATATATATATATATATATATATATACACAGAGATTAGATGAGGAAGGGTCGAGAGGCAGCTCCCCCCACTGCTCGCCACTCCCCACCCCCTCCTCCTCATCTGGCCGGTGTCTTGGCCGGCCGGCCAGCTTTGGCTGGCCGCACCACCGTGCGCTCATGCTTTCCCCGGCGGGCTCTTTATTTGGGCCGCCGCCGACGGTACCCCGAGTGGTTTCCCCCCTCCTCCCTTCCTCTCCCTCCTTGGCCCCGTCGCCCCCTTCGGCGCCGTCGGCGGCGTAGAGCTCGGAGCAGCAGGCTTTGTCCTTCGGCTGTACCGCCGCCGAGCCTGCCTCCCCCCGCTCCAGCGCTACCATCCACCCCCTCGGTTGAGGACACCCGGCCGCCCCCCCCGCAGCCCGGTCATCCCCCTCCGGCTCTCCGCCTCCGGGCAGGCCCGGCCTCGCTCCCCCCCGGAGCTCCGGCTCCCCCCCAGCTGGCGACGGCTCCTCCCCCCTCGGGAGCCGAACCACTGTCCTGGGCAAAGGTGGCAATGGCCCTCCCCTCCTCGACGTCGGCCGGCCGCCGCTTCGCATTCTCCTTCCCACCGTCGCCTTCCTCCACCTCGGGCGTGGCTCCTCCACCCGCTCCTCTCCCCCTCTGGCGTCCCTCCGTCGCTCCCCCGGTGTGCGGCGCCCCCGCGGCGGCTCTCCTTTCAGCTCCCGCCGTTACAGCCTTCGCCCTCCCGCTCTCGGCGGCGACTTCCCCCTCGGCCGTAGCCCCCCGCCCCCTCCCGCGGTGGCCCAACTCAGCGACCTCCTCCCTTCGTCCCCCGGTCGCGCCCCCCGGCGGCCCTAGGCTGGCCCCCCCTCTCAGTTTCCCCCCCCAGCGCCGGAGCTTCCGCCGGCTCCGTCGTTGGCCTCGTCGTCGACGTTCTCGCCTCTCCCCTCCGTCTCGGCCTTCCCCGTCGCCGGAGGCCCGATCCGCTCCCCACCTTGGCTTCCTGAGTCCACCCTCGGGAGCCCATCGCCGGGCTGCTTCCCTCCGTCGGCGACTTCCCCGGCCTCCCCTACCCAGCTTTCCCCCTCTCTGCTCGGATCGGATGTCGCCGGCCGAGAGCCCCTCCTTCCCTCCGATCGAGCGCCTCACCCCCTTCCTCCCGAGCGCCTCTCCCCCTTCCTCCCTCTCCCGGACGTCGCCCCCCCCGCCATCTGGGCCACTTCGGACCACTCCGGGCCACCTTCCCTCCGCTGTCGGAGCCGGAGCTGCGCGCCACCTTCCCCGGGCTGCGCGCCCTCTCCCCGGGCTGAGAGCCCCTCTCGTGCCGTGTGCCCTCTTGGGCCGCGCGCCCCTCGCCCCGGGCAGTGCACCCGACCTCCTCCACCTCGGGCCAACGCCCCCCGGCCGCCTCTGGCCGCCGCGGCCCCATCCGACCCTCGGCGGACCTGTTTTCCCCTCCTCTTGGGAGGTTCGCCCAGCCCGGCGGGCGACGCCACCTACCTCGATCCTCGTGCACTACCCGGGCAGATCCCGCCCTCGGGCCGCGTGCCCCCTCGGACCCCGCGTCCACTTCGGACAGGCCCATGTGCCCCGGCGCCTCGAGCTGTGCGGGCTCGCGCTCCGAGGCTCCCTCGGGAGTGCGGACAGCCCCCCCCTCCTTTTTGCTGTGTTTGATGTTTTGCTTTTTTTTACTTTTTCTGTTTTGCTGTGTGCTGTTTTGCCGTTCGAATTTCGTTTGAAATTCGAATCGTTGCCCTTTTGGCACCATGCTGTATCCTGCTTATTCAATAAAGTCTAGTATTTCCCAATATATATATATATATATATATATATATATATATATATATATATATATATATATATATATATATATATACCATTTTATTTAGAAAACCCCCAAATTATCCCTAACCTAGATTTCTAGGAAATCCTACAAAGTTTGTGGGCAAAGTGTAGAGAATCTCCCCCTCTACAATAATTGTGAAGACAATAAATAGAAATGAGTAATAAATATAGAATTAAATTATATACCTAAGTTGGTTTTCTTGAAGGAAAGAAAGAAGCTTGGGAAGAAGAAAGAGTTTAGAGAGAGAGAGAGAGAGTTTAACTTAGTGTAGAAGAGAGAGGGGGTGGGGGGACTCTTACTTGGCCGGCCATGGTGTGGGGGGTTATTGGGTTTGGTGAGATCCAATAACCCTCCAAACCCATTAGACTTAGGTTTAATTGGTTCGGGTTTGGTTCGGTTCGTTTCGGTCTAATTTAATTTACTAATTAAGCTCTAAAATGACTAATTAAGCCATAGAAATAGGGTTTATGGTTTCTAGCCTAATTAGGATGGTATGTGGGCCAAGCCCAGCTAGTATGTGGGTCCCACTAGTGTCCAGGCTACCCGGGTCTCCAACTTAAGTCCAAATTGGATAAAATTCAAACCGACTCAAAAAAATCCCTAAAAATCATATAAAATTAAATAAAATTCCTAAAAAATTATAAAACTTAAAATAACAAAAATACCCCTAATTCAAAAACTGGGGGTGACACAAGGCCAAGATTACAAGTCTCTCAAGCTCACTCATCTCACATTACAAGTTACTCAGCTCTCTCTCATCTCTCAATTACAAGTCTTGAGTCAGCGGAAGCTTCGAAAGGCGATGTCCATACATTATGTCCCATATAAGTCTTGACTCTATGCGGCCGCCTGCATCGAATCGCCAAGGAACTCCGTGCCTCGACGCATCCAAGCGAGCCCCGCACCATGAGCTTCTACCTGTGCCTGTACATGTAAACTATGTGGATGTCAGTACTCAACTGTACTGGTGGAATGAGCTCCTCGCCCACCCATACAAAACCAACACGTTTACTTTACTTTGTGCAACATAGTCCATTCTTATCGATTGTCTTTCTACTCTTGTCTTAGGATCAATTTTAGGACAGACACCTTGGCCTATTTTGTGTTTCAAGACTATCCCGTGCTTGCAATAGCGACGTTAACCTATCGAGTCGTGTTTACCTTACGGCACTTAATTAGAGACGTAACTACGCGATGAGGCTCCATTTTCATATGATCGTGCTAGGAATCCATCGTGCCGTGCCTCGCAACTCAGGGTGACTAAACCATGTCGCCGCCTTGCGGCCCTTGCTACTTTGATCACCAACTAACCAATTAAGACTTGTGAATGTTAGTGTCACTCGACCAACTTTGCCTTACGGCAGTTTTTTGACTTAAACTCAAACAACTCAACCAACTTATGC
The DNA here is from genome assembly GCA_029216955.1 of Iris pallida. Lineage (NCBI taxonomy): Eukaryota > Viridiplantae > Streptophyta > Magnoliopsida > Asparagales > Iridaceae > Iris > Iris pallida. Next base: position 13,105,885 of record JANAVB010021797.1, read on the forward strand.
AACTTATATGCCGACAACTCAAGACTCGACGCCACATCTCGTGCTGAAGCACGTCGCCTACGTTGCAGCCAAATCTTAGACCCAACATTTTTGTGTTCCAACTGTACACACACATTCAACTCAACTTCTTTGATATACTACACTCAACACTCGACTCAATCCAAAGGCATATACGCGGATCGCCGCCCAAGCTGACTCATCTATATGAACTAGTCACTAGGGCCCAGCCCTATAATGGACTCCTTTTGAGCTTTTGATTAGACGGACGCTCCTTGCCAGCACGAGTAGCTAGCTCCGCTGCAAGTCCCCGTCTAACCCGTGCGGTCATCCATCACAGCTACGAATGTCTCCATCGCAACGGTTCCCCTGGGCCGCCGGGGTCGCCGTCCGAGAAACAGATTTATTTTACCTTGTACAAGTTGTCCAATGACCATGCAAGACTCGACTCAAACTAACGTCTCATACAGTCAAAGCTACTTCTAGTGTTACCATCTCTTTCAGGGCTAAGTTCAACACATCTCACATCTGAGATCTTGCCTCGACGACCCGTAGTCGCGAGCATTCTTCTTTCTTGCCTCAACGACCCAGTCGTGAGCATTCTTTCTTTCTTGTCTCGACGACCCAGTCATGAGCATTTTTTATTTCTTGCCCTATCATTTCACTCACTCAAGAACAACAATCGAAACACTTTCCAAACTCAATGACTCAACCATGGCCCGTGCCTTAAAACACTAAATCTGTGCCATCGTGTCTCAAACCAGCTTGAAACTCTATGTGACACCATCGCCCAAGTCATACTCTATATGACGGACCTTACGATCGTAAGACAATGTGGTTATACCCGTCCGTAGAACTCATAGGGCTGTGTCTGCTACTACTCCTGATAGCTTGGCGTAACTTGCATAACTTACTTTACAACAACTTGACGAGCAAAGGCTGCGTCAAGGCTTGCGCCGTGGGAACGTACCGTGCACGCGTTCGACTTCGAACAACCAAGTTATTTGGAGTGCCTAGACTTATGCCACAAGCCGTGTAATACAACTTAACCCGTCGGCGAGCAGAGGCTACGCCACGCCTTGGGCGAAGAGACCGTGCATGCTTCATGAAGCATTTATGCGGGCGAAGCCTATGAATTTGGCTAACTCTTAGCTTGTGGCGAATACCAACTTTTCTTTTTCCCAAGCCACGGGACAAAGGACTGAGTGTCATTTTCAAAGCATGCCGTGCACCAACTCTAAGACGACCGTTGGACCTTTCCATATTCTATCTCAATTCGACCCGTCGGGATTTCTCCCTTTAGCTATGTGGATTCGTCTCTTTTATTATTAAGCCTACTTGTGCAAGTTGAAAAGATACGATTTATTTTGTGAAGGCTAAGATGAGGCAAGTTCACCGAAACTACCCCACCTGAGCGAGCGGTCGCCTCGACCAAGCGATGTCTCTGAGCAGCCGTTGCAAGGCTAAGTTCGAACGCCGTTGGCGTCCCTATTCCTCTGATTGACTGAGCGGGACGGGGCACTACAATGTGTGCCTAGCGGGGAGCTCAGGGAGCAGATCATACAGGAGGCTCACAAATTGCAGTACTCTATACATCCTGGTGCCAACAAGATGTACAGGGATCTGCGATAGCATTTTTGGTGGTACGGGATGAAGCGGAAGGTAGCTTGCTTCGTAGCTAGATGCTTGGTCTGTCAGCAGGTCAAGGCAGAGAGGCAGAGGCCCGGAGCATTATTGCAGTCGTTGTCCATTCCAGAGTGGAAGTGGGAACATATCACCATGGATTTCGTATCTGGGTTGCCACGTACACCAGGAGGAAAAGATGCAATTTGGGTCATCGTTGACAGGTTGACCAAATCGGCCCACTTCTTGCCATTCAAGGTGGGTACGTCTACAGAGAGGCTTGCGGAGTTGTACAGGCGGCAGATAGTCAGGATTCACGGAGTTCCCGTCAGCATTATCTCAGATTGGATAGTCGCTTTACTTCCTATTTCTGGAGGAGTCTACAAACTAGTTTGGGCACTCAGCTCAAGTTTAGTACTGCATACCACCCCCAGACGGACGGACAGTCAGAGAGGACTATTCAGACGCTTAAGGACATGCTACGGACATACGTCCTAGATTTTGAAGGTTCCTGGGAGGATCATCTACATTTGGTAGAGTTTGCTTACAACAACAGTTATCAGGCCAGCATTGAGATGTCACCTTTTGAGGCTCTGTACGGGCGTAGGTGTCGTACACCCTTATCTTGGAATGATGTTGGAGAGCGAGCTTTACTGGGACCAGAGATGGTTGTTGACACAGCCAAGAAGGTGAAGCTCATCAGGAATAGACTTCGCGTGGCGCTGGACAGACATCGACACTGGGCCGATAGCTACCGGAGGCCGTTGGAGTTTGAGGTACAGATTTAGAGATAGGATTAGAACTAGGTTGTATTTTTGTTTTGTTTGATTGATCGTGTTTGATTTTTTTAGTAATTTGAGACCTTGCTTGTGATTAGGTTGGAGACATGGTTTTTCTGCGGATGACTCATGGTACGATACGTTTTGGTGGAGGTGGGAAGCTTAGCCCGTGCTTCATCAGCCCTTTCGTTATCACCGGGAGAGTCGGTGACGTGGCATACAGGCTAGACTTGCCACCTGCACTAGTGGGAGTTCACAACGTATTCCATGTATACAGTTGAGACCCGTACATGGCTGACTCTATCCTTGTGCTTGATCATTCGGAGATTGAGGTTAGACCAACTCTCAGTTATCCAGAGCAGCCTGTGGAGATTCTGGATCGCCGGGAGAAGGTACTGAGGAACCAGGTGATACCCTTGGTACACGTCGCATGGAGACATCATTCTCCAGGAGAGTCTACCTGGGAGCGGGAGGATGAGATGCGCGAGCGGTACCCCTATCTTTTTGGACCTTGAGGTATACTTTTCTATCCTTCTCAGCAGTTAGTTTCGCCTTTAATTTCGAGGACGAAATTATTTTAAGGGGGGTAGTTTTGTCACTACCACTTTTCTAGCTTGAGGGTATTTTGGTCATTTTTAAAATTTTGGAATTATTTTGGAATTATTTAGTATTAATTATAATTATTAGAATTTTAAGTGATTTTTAGTATAATTGATTTGGTGCTATTATTGACTTTGACTCATGGTGACTTAGGAGACTGTCCTAGAAGCTAACCTAGATCATGACCACTTGGTCAGGTTATGAAACCCTAGCTTGACCTAAGTTAGTGCTATCAACTCATTAGAATTTATTAGGAGGAAATATGAATTAATTTGAATAGAGAATGGCTTGTGATTTCACAAGTCATGGTTTATGACTTAAGCCCATAGAGGCCCAACCCAACACTAGTGGAACCCTAACCCTAGCCCAACAGCCCATGGCCGGCCACTTAGGGATTCCTCCACCTATTTAATCCCTCCTAGAAGTTAGGGCTAGCCTCCTATAGAAATTTCTCAAGTTTAAGAAAGAGGTAAGTCCCCAACTTCAATAATTCCTAGAAAATTCTATTTAATTCCTTTTACATCCAAACAAATTGCATTAGGTTCTAATTCACCTGTTCTTCCTGTTTATCGAAGATTATTTCAGCTTGGGAGCAATTTGGTGAAGTTTGGCTATCAAAAGAAACACCCCTCTTTGGAGTTTTTTGAGGATTTTGACACCTATAGGTAACTCCTTCAAAACTTATTAAAATTGCTGTTATTATTGCATTTTAGACTAGATCTAGGTGTCCCCTAGCTAACCCTAGATTTCTGTAGGATTTTGTGTCCAATTCGTGTCCCATTTGGACACGTATCAGTCCTCTCATGTAGGTGTTTGATGAAATGCCCCAAAGGGTATTTCGATTTATTTTGTACAAAGTGTTTGATTGGAAATCTTCATTGGGTTGTGGCTTGTCGATTCCTATTCGACTGAACATGTATTCGTGTCGCGTCGTGTCGGATTGTGGACACGAACTCACTCGAATCTGCCCGCGAGCAGTGCCCTGCTACTCGGGTGTGATTGCACAGTGAATACGACACTTGGACACGTGATACTTGACACACACAAAGGGATACTAACTGACACCATGTGTGTCAAGTTTTATGACCTCTCGTGTCAAGTCGGACACGTATTTGGGCCCGTACTGGGTTTACACTGACACAGTTCACGTAGATTTTGGGTTCGAATACGCGTGTTTTGACACGACACGGCGGCACGTCAACACGAGTCAGGGTGACATAGTCGTAGCCTGACACTTGGCAAACTCGTGGGTGAGTGCACGTGACACGAAGTGTCATGTGTCGTGCTCTGGACACGGCTGAACGTGTGCACGAGGAGTGCACTATGCGTGTACGTGCTGTAGGTTGTTCTGTGTTATTATTTCCCTTTACATATTTTAATTCATGAATTAATCTGCTAATTTAGATCCTAACATGTCTAATTATCTATGATAAATTAGTTTACATGATTAGTTAGGTTGTTGATGTGAATTTGGATTCGATTTGGGTTAAATGGCATGCTCGACTGACACTGTTAACTGATACTGTTCTGATACATTGGGTTTCAGGTTTCCTGAACATTTTTAATCTTATTTAATAGATGTTTTTCATTGTCAAATGTTTTCTACATAACTGTTGTTTATGTTTAGCTTAAAATTTACATTCGAATTAGACTTTTGGTTTGAGAATGGGATTTAGTTAGAACTGTCAAATAGTTCATTCTTTATCTGAGTTGATTCCTTCTTAATGCAATCATTCCCTGTTTCCTTAAACACATGTACACTGTTTTGCAAACCACATGAACACTTCACTGAGTTGTGTTATTAGGGACTGTTCTCCAGGAATTCCTATTCCCTGAGATGTAGTTCAGTTCCTACTATCACTAAATCCAGTTTTATTTCCATATATATATATATATCACTGTTTGATTCTTGATAAAAACCTGTTATGTAATTCCAGTTTCCCTTTACTGTTTTTCTAGTATTCACTGATTGATTTCCCTGTAAACTGTTAAAACCTGAGTTCATTCCCTTTAATCTGAGAATTGATTCCCTTTCCAAATTCTGAAATTTAGAAATGTATTCACTGTGATTCCTTTTCCTAAAACCTGAGATTTTATGAACTGAAATGAACTGAATTGTTCGTTGGGTAACTGAATTGAATGGTTATTTCATTCTTAATTTACTGAATAGCCTATAACCTGAGAAGAATTCCTGTTCCCTTCTTTAACCCAAGATTACTTCATTCCCTTTTAACTGGAATGGTTTACATGTAACTGTTAACTATTTTTTTTCCATTTGCCTTACACCATTGCTATGTCTCACTAGCACACACACATTTACATGTATATGGATACTCTAGTATACACTTCACTAGACACTTGGTTTCTCTCTTTATCTATGTATATGATGTATAGTTTAAGTATAGGCTAACGTATGTTACTATGTTTAACATGGATAATAAATATATGTAGGTATGTACCATGTATATATCTACATATGTATTATGCATGTTGAATGCCTATTTAGTAGGCCTATATGCATATATTGGGTGGTAGCCTATATACATAATGTATATATCTATATGTGATACATATATATCTATATGTAATATTGATTGCCTATATGTTAATGATGATTTTATATATATATATATATATATATATATATATATATATATATATATATATATATATTTTATATATATATATATATATATATATATATATATATATATATATATATATATATATATATATATATATATATATTGTCATGTGTTATGTGATTTGGTTTGGTTATAGGCATGATATAGCCTATGGCCTATGGGTGTGTTTGTTTGCCTAGTGAGTCTAGATTGGACTTGTATAGCCTTGTTAGACCTAGAATAGACTTACTAGACTAGTATAGACTTGTTTGACTTAGGTTCGACCTAGTTGACCTAGTTTGACTTTTAGGGTTGACCAGAGTTTACTAAGAGTTGACTTTGGTCTAGATTGACCTAGATTCATGTATAATGCATTGTAGTGCATCTTATTACCATTCTGGACTTGTTGTGACTTGTACTGTTCTAAATAGAAGCCAAACACCACTCATCGGACAGTACTTTCATCTTGGACATTCAGATAGCAGACAAGTACATTCTCTGATCTTTTCATACCTGTCTGGACTATATTCTTGCTCTAGATTACTTTACTTGATGCTGACACGTACCTTTACGGATTAGTACTATAAGGATCCTTTCCTGAGATGTTATCCCTCTACGGGTGCATCGGGTATTTCATGTTCATGTACTTTATCATGGGCTTTAGGTACTCCTTGTACTCGTACTAGTTCATGTATTTACATGTTCTCATGTGCTTTTATGTACTATCATGTGCCTCATGTACTACTTATTACATGAGTTCATGTATCTTTAGCTGTATTCATGTGCCAATAACGTAACTTGAATGGATCCTTGTGTATTGATTGGGGCGGGGTGAGTAGAATTGGTTATGTGATCACTATCCCCAGTAGGTATTCATGTGCTTCTTAGTTGTATTCATGTGCCCTTAAGCCGTTTACATAACCATATTGTACTCTAAATCACTTAGCCACTTACAGTCTTTACTTATCATGTATTTACTTTCAGTTACAAAATATCTCCTATTTTTACGTCCTTCCTTTCCAGCATTTTCTGTATTTTACTCTATTGCATGATTTATACTCCTAACCTGTTATGAACTGTTTTGAGAGATATATGCTCGTTTCCGTCCTGATTGGACCTGTTGAAAATTTTACAGAGGAGGAGGAGGAGGAGGAGGAGGCCTGCTTAGATACTTTCTATGGGACAGCCTTAGAGGACACTTGCGATCCGGACTTCCAGTCGGATTCCTTAGCTGTAGAGACTGTTGCTCCATAGATATCTTTATCTTATTTCATAGTATTGGAGATTGAGTTGTATATTTGGATCTGTATTATTTCTGGATGTTAGTGGAGTTTATCTAGACACTAGCTTTCTCTCTATTTGTATTTCCTGTGGATTTGGATCTTGCATCTTTTATATCATTCTATCTTATCGTATTCTACCTTAGATGTGATTGAGATATATTCTGTTATGTCACCCCCATTCGGGGAGTATAACTGTTATTACCTTAAACTGTTAGATGTTGTGACCTAGGACAGCGTTCTACCGCCGACACGGCAGCGTAGGCTGGACGTACCCACGTCTCGTGCCCTTACTCTAGGGTGCGGGTCGTGACACATTTTGCGACGGTCAAGCGTCAGTTATACGAACTCCTGTAATAGCACGAGCATCGAATTAGAACCCTTCCTTCAATTCTTCCTTCGAAATTCCGAAAGACGTATTCAAAAATCGACACGAAAGCACACTATCAAATCTACACAATAATTCGTTCAGAAAGCCAAGAAAACCGATAAAACCAACGGCAGACGGGTTGCGTCGCTCTCTTTAAAGTTCCTTCGCCAAGACGCCGCCTGCCGCATCTAGGACTTATTCCAACAGTAGTCTATCCATTAGTTGGAACGGTACTCATATCACTCATCCAAATCGATTTTATTGATGCCATAGTTTTTGTATACCAAACTCGTCGCCGAGTCAACTAGCCATCTTTGTTCCCGACCATATCTGACTTGGCACGAGCCTATTACATAGTGCTTCACCCCAACGGGAGCGGGGCACTACAGAAGGCATGGGTATGCTGAGGTCAACCTAGATAGTGGAACTAGCTGACTTTACTATTCTATAAGACATTGTCTACTAATCTCGAGTTAAGTTTTTAGTTTCAAAAGTTTTTCTCTCGTTGAGTATTGAATATCCGTGAAATATGGATTATAAGATTTTACTCATTTTGACTTCGATCATTATCCTTCTGAACCAATTTTTCTCCTTTCAAGAAGCTGATCTTATACTTGAAGAACAGATACTTGCATTTATTTCTACCTTTATCAACTTGTATGGTATTTTAAACTCAATTGATATTCTTAGAGATATAGTTGGAATAATTTTGATGGCTTGCGATGACAGGACAGCAGCGCATTGTTGTCACTTATTTGAATTATCGAGACGACGCGTTCACTGCAGCCAGCAGCGCACTAGTGTGGTATGACCCCTAAGTTGAAATAATTTCAAGTAAGCATGGGTGATCGAACATTATTAAAATTATGTCTTGATCGTCTTACTTCATCCTTGAGTTGTTATGTCAAGATTAGATAGAGTTGATAGGGTATTTGTTATCGCAACATGGCTTGAGTTGTGGAACCAAGGGTTTAATGCAGCTAGCTGTGTTTGCCATAAAATATAAAAGAGCCGAACAATTATCGGAGGACTGGACTTTTACTTCACGTTACAAACTCGCTTGTACAAAGAAAGCCTAGGGACGAAAGCCTAGGTACAGCAGTCTAAGTACAATTGTTTATTTTAGATTCTGGGGGGTGACGATAGAGGCTCGGAAAAGCGACGGCAGCTCTGCCTTACTCCTTGGACGATCGGTATGCAGCCTTGGCTCCAGAAGATTGCTCGGTGTTGAAGAAATGCTCTCTTTGCTCTCTCTCCGCTCTCTCTCTCCAAGTATTCTGGTGCTCTCTTTGATCTCGAAAAGTGCTCCTTTCTGTATGTATGTGTGCGTATATGTGTCTCTCTTACAAGAGAATGGCACCCTGCTATTTATAAGAATGGGAGGACCTCATTAGGGTTCACAATGATTGCCCCTCAAAGTGGCGGCGGCCTATTGATCGATCAATCTGGGCCATTTATTTGGAGTGTAATGGATCTGGGCCATCTAGTGTAGATTGCATCAAATCCTATCAGTAATTAATGCTGATTAGAATAAATTTCTACGATGATGATCTGCTGATGTTTGCGAATCTGAATGAATAAATTTAATTCATTCTCCTGCCACGTGTCCAAGATTATTGGGATTTGACCCAATCTTTGATTACGGTAAATCTGGGAAATTGATTGGATTTATGACACGTGTCCTGGGAGTCCCTGAGCCGCATAAGGATTGGACCGCATAAAGTTTGAGCCGCATAAGCCTGGCCACGTATCAGGGTAGCTTGGGGAGTGGACCCCAAATCTTTGAACCACATGATAATCTGGACCATATAATGGGTAGTGAGCCGCATGGAGATGATCCTTGTGAGCCGCATAGGGCTGATCCTTGTGAGCCGCATAGGGCTGCGTCTGCTTGAGCCGCATAGGGCTGTCTCGATCTGGGCCGCATAGAACAACTTCAGCTTGAGCCGCATGGGGGGTCTCCGCTCGAGACGCATATGGCTGTCCACGTGTCTCAGCTGCGTGGCATTTTCTGGATCTCGGAGGGGGGTTATGTCAGAGATTTTCTTTGATTCCTAGGATTCTGTCATTATGACAGAGTCATAATTGCCTCTTTATGTCAGGCCTGTCGCTTCGTCAGTGTGGTCAGTCGTCCAAGAAATTAATGCAGTACAGTGCGGAGGGAAGAACTGTTTGCAAGCCACGTATTATTTCTTCTGAGCCGCATGGAGATTATAGAGCCGCATAGACTCGTTGAGCCACATGGGTCTTCTGAGCCGTATGGGGTTTCCTGGCCGCATGGCTCTTTCTTTATTATTTTTCATGCTTCTACAAGACCCCCTTCAAAGTTTTCAATTTGCAAAATTAAAATACTTTGAATAAGAAGCATGGCCGTGTGGGAGTTCTTTCTAGCCGCATAGATGTCTTGGCCGCATAGATGTCTTTGGCCGCAAGAAAGTTTCAGCCGCATGAACATTCGAGCCACAGAATTGTTTGAGCCGCATGGCCGTTTGAGCCGCATGAGCTCTTTGCCACGTCATTATTGCCACGTATGGTAATCTTTTGCATTAAAAGTGCTGTTAATTTGCTGTCAGTCTCAAATGCCACTTTTTGGTGCGGGATCCCAGGGGTTTGGCCGTTATTTTAGGCAGCTTACCTCGGTAACCGTTGGGTCGGTCCTAGTGTACGCACGGGAACCGAAACATATTGCTCTTGTTTATAAATAAGGATGGGTTCATTCGGAGGGATTTCTTTGCTTTCTCTTTCGTTCCAACTATTGTTGTCTCCGTTTTCTTCCCTCATTTTCTTTCTCCGATCGTCAGTCATGGCCCCCAAATCCTCTAAGGTCACCTCTACTGCTGCGAAGGGCAAGAAGGCGGCTTCCTCATCAGCCGTCGTGCCCGAAGTGCACCCTGATGTCCGTCCTGCCCTAAATGGTAAGGGTTGTATTTGGATACTTTAAATCCTAAGAATCATTGGCTCTGTTGCATATTTATGCACAAGCCTTCACCCAAGTTCGACTATGATAGAGCCGCATATGCTGTATGGACTGCATGACCCTCTCATATCCGAACCGCATAGGAGATGCCCTATGTTTGAGCCGCATGAGAAGGATTTGAGTCTCTGGATATAAACCGCATGAAGTCTCATTTGAACGGAGCCGTATAAGCTTCTGACAGACTGATCCGTATAGCATTTAGCGCCGCAAAAGCTCTTCTGCTTAGAACCACATATGTTCAATTGATCCGCATAAGCTATCGAACCAATGTTATATGGAATTCCCGACTGCTTTGGGCCGCATGAGGCGGTGTTGGCCGAACCACATAAGCTCCTTTGGGGGCGTGCCACCTGGAACTCAATTGAATTTGAGCCGCATAGGACTTCATTTGATCCGAGCCGCATAGGCTTGCCGGAACTTGAGTTCAGTAACCATCTTTTAATCCTATTTCTTTTTGTCCTTTTTTTCAGTGAACCTTCCAACCAACCCAGCAGGAGAGCTTCTTGTGGGTTCAGCTCAGTTTGCCGTGGGCGTGCGGCTCGACGGCTTAATCCGACATATAGTGGATCAGCTTCCCACTAACGAACCTAGGGAGAGGGTGGCTGTCATTAACAACCAACCTTTTTATTTTCTTTGTTCTATGATAAATTCGAGGAAGCTGGACGAAGAATATCTGAAACCGGCTTTTCTCTTTGGGGATGCCTTTTCCATAAAGAACTTCCGATTGCTGGATGTTTCTGAGAACTGGGATTTTTCTGTAGACGGAGTGGAGATCCATATCCCCGAGATGGAGCGGCATTATCCCCTCTCGTGGTTTAACATGGTACCGCTGGACAGGATAATGGTGGGCGCCCTGACTCCCACCCGACCGGGAATGTTTATGGGCAACATCCACTACAACAGGCGTACGAGTTCAGCATGTGCGGACAAGGATTCAGTTAGTCAGAGTGTGATGGGGCTGCTCCCTGGCACTTTTGTAAACGTGACTGGTCCTAACTTTACTTTCACTCGAGCTGATACCTTTCTGAATCAGCTCGCTTGCAAGGTGTCTTATCCCGTGGGTAGGTTGTCGCTGCTGAATTGGATAAACCCCATTCCTATATGGGCCAATCTTACCTCATGGAACCTGAGGAAATATGGAGAATATCTTCGGGAAATTGACCTTTACTACGCCGTCCGGGGCACCTGTTACGGGTTGCCTATTAACAAGCCTTTGTTCATGGCCCTTTTGGAGCTGTACAACCGGCGTACGGGGACTTTCTTTGCCCCCGGGAGAGAGTTGGGGCTTGCTCTCCATGAGATGCATGCTGTTTCCAAGCTGCCGTGGGAAGGCGAGGCCTTTGAAGTATATATCCCGACGAACGAGGAATTAGATGACCTGGATCGACAATTTCTTGGTTTCGTCGCCGTGTACCGAGAACTATTGTGCCATCATATCATCTGCCACCAGATTGCTATCAAGAAAGAAAATAGCTCAGAAGGAAACGCCCCTCACACCACGGCCTGGGTTGCGTATCTTTTTAAATTACGTCCTTCCGGTCGAGTTTCATCTCGAGGTCCTCAAACCCCGGAGGAGGTGAAGGACATGATGTTGAAGGCCAAAAGGTCGAGGTCCACCCGAGATAGGTTCGGGAGCCGCACTGATTCCTTCAGTTACTTCCACTACGGTACCCAGGAAATGTCCGATAAACCAATCTTAGCCGGGTTCTTGATGGTGTGGCTACGAAATTGCGTAGTCTCGAGAGGAGCAGGTTCTATGGAAAGGATCAGCCGCCATTTCATTCTCCCTGCTGTGAAGTTGGTCTTCAAAGTAATACTGGCCCTTCTCCCGGCTATGGTGTATAGCACACACCACGGCCTCCACGCCTTTTCGTCAAAAGTCATCGCTCGCGAGACGATGCTGGACTTTGAACGGATAGAACTACCATACCACTACCTTATGGGCTGGTTATTAATGTACTATCGGTCGTTGATGAGGCCAGGAACTGAAGAAGATGTTACTGCTGATGATGCCTTCCTTTTCCGATACCGTCACCAGCCTTGGGAGCACGATACCATGTCGGCCTGCCGGAGGACGTTGGCGAGAGTTGACGGGCCTGAGTTCTTTGTCTCTCTTCCTTAATTTACCCTTAGAGAAATAATGGGAGTACACGTTGACGGCGTTGACCCTCCCCAACTTTTATCTGAGAAGATGCTTCTTTGGCTGCACAACATCCGCCCTGCGCACCTGGTATATCGTTACCGAAATAACGTATACCTGGAGCCTTATCTGCCCAGTAGATTTTCTCATCAATTCGGGTATAGTCAATTATTTCTGGATTGTCCTAGCGCTTGCTTGAGCTTTGAGGGCAGTGTACTCGATGGTGTCCGGGCCTGGCATTATTACAATGCGGTCCATACCCGGGCCAGCTTCTCGGTCCCCGATGCCAAGACGGCAAGAGATATTTTGTATATAGCGGCCCTTTATCATGTCGCAGTGAGCAAGCCTCCTGTCGACTTTGATATAAATACTAGCTTTATCGCTGGCACTGGTTTGGCTGAGAAGCCAGAAGGATCCAAAAAGAGGAAGAGGGGGGCGAACAGGGTCCCTGCGCCAGACTCATAGTCCACTATAGCGGACGAGGAGGATGGTGAACAAGATGCCGATGACTCGTCGCATTCTTCGGGCGAGGAAGTTGGGAATCAGCCCCCTATTATGCCAGTTGAAAGGGTGGCAGGTCAGCCGTCTACCTGGTCTGATGAGGTGGTGGAGGATCAACCATCTGCAGTACCTGGCTCTTCGCGTAAGCGAAGCAGGTGCGTGATTACCGCTGATGGTCAAACCTACTCCACAAAGCACACTGTGGTAAGACGTCGCAGGCTGTTTATTGATGATGTTGATGTTGTTTCTGAGGTAATTTGAGTTTCAACTACCTCATTTCTTCTTCTCCTATGTTATGGCCTAATCGTTTTTTCTTTTGCTCTTTATAGGCGTCAGATGAGTTCGCTTCTCAGGACCCGATTGCCGAGGCTGATCAAGTCCTGTCCCATTTGGTCAGTGATGTGTGCACTGCTATCATTGCTGCTGGGGTTCTTCCGGTTGCGGTCGAGGAGCCCCACCTTGCTGGGACCTCAACTCAGGGGGATGGGAGTTTTACTGCGCCCGTCCCTGAGACATCTGAACCCCAACAGGATAATACCGTCCTGGCTGGCTCCCTTTCAGGGATGGCCGTGACAGAGAAACCAGTTGAATTCGGATTAAAAGCCGTGGATGGAGAAACTACGTCGGCTGTGAACGAACCGCAGCCTCCATGCTCTTCTCCTGGTACTACAAGTCAAATCTTAACTTGTGAATAAGCCTATGTACTCCGTCATCCTTTCCTTCAGATTATGTCGATTAATGGTTGCTTTGGATGTTCAGGTCCCAACCCTTTATTGCCAGTGACAGACATTGCTGGGGCGGACCCTACCGGAGAGGGTCTGACGGAACCTTCCTGTATTGAGGGGCCTCCATCTGGGTCGAGTTCGGGAGCCCAGGTAGCAGTACAGCTGGGATAAGGGACGATGCTCCCTGCGCCCTCTTCTGCGAACGTAGTTTCGGGGGTTAACCTTTCCGCCCTGCCAAGCATCCAGGCTCTTCGGGCGGCGGAAGAGGAGCTGGCCGCCATTCAAGCATCTTTCCATACGGAATTTGCTTCCTTGGTGGCGGGGACGGCAACTTCTGAGGCTACTCCTTCGGTACTGTCTGCCACCCTCCCTTTAACGCCGTCCTCTACAGAGGTTTTGGATGAAGTGTCCCGGGATGTGGTCGACAGTTTCCACCGCCACCTGAAGAGGGGGATCGAGGCAGCTGTGGAAAGGAGGACTCCCTTTACTCTGGCCCGTCAATATGCCGGTGGCCAGATCAATATCCTTAGGATACTCCCTGGTGGAGGGGAACTGGCTGCGCTTCTGGAGCCTAAGTTGTTAGAGGCTGATCGTCTCGTGGCCCAGTTTCACATGCTGCAACAGGCTGATTTACCCGCGGTCATAAATCAAGAGCGCAACTTCCTCGTTACCGCAGTGGAGAAGGTGATGGCTGCCCGAGAATCGCTCAAGCCGGCTATATTGAAGGACCGCCGGGATTTGACTCGGTTGTATGATCAGTGGAGCCGTCGGACTGAAGATTGCGTGGCCCGGGAAGCGGCTGCCTCCCGTGGGGTAATCGACACCCGGGAACAAATCCTCGAGCTCCAAAGAAAGCTGGCCTTCTTGGAGTCCGAGTTGGAAGCTGCTTGTACTGAGAAAGGGATTGCCATCCAGGAGGCTGACAAGTTTAGCAAGGCTTCTGCCAATCTAGAACTTATCATGAAGAAAATAGAGAACGACTGGCAGGCGTATATGTATTTGAATGATGCGGAACAATTATCCCAAGCGGTCGAGCACCGAGCTAAACAGAGGCTTGAGCGGGGGACCGTCTTGGTGAGAAGCCGTCTTCTGGAGTTGTGTAATGCTGAGCTATAGTCGGCATTTTCTTATTGTTTTGTTCATGTTTCCTTTTTGAAAGGGACGTGGTCCCAAAAGATGTAATGCTTTTTTCTTCTTTCAAATAGAGAGTACTTTTCGTTCTACCCTTCATTTGTGTTACTTGTTGTACCTGTGATATTGTGGTAATGTTCTTCCCGCATAGGGGGCTTATTTGTGGACCTGTTACCCATGGCATACCTTAGTTTTAGGTACGGATAACAAGTTTGGTTAGGTTATCTGAAACAACCATGGCAAAGTGGTCATGGGTGCTCTTGGTATCGGGAAAAAGAATGCCGTAGAGCAGCTGGGCTCCCGGGGCATGATGAGATGGTGGGCTTATGCTAAGAAACTTAGCAGAGGATCTTTGTGGGCCTATTATCCTTGGTGTACCTTGGCTTAGGATACGGATAGTAGGATGAAATGGAACCGACATATTTGCTCAGAGGTTATGAGGACATGGCAAGCATGGGGTTTTTATCGTGGAATCTTCCTACTCAGAGGTAATGAGGACATGGCAGGAGTGAATTCACGGAGGATATTTGTGGTCAACAGAGGATATTTGTGGTCAACAGAGGACATTTGTGGTCAACAGAGGACATTTGTGGACCTATTATCCTTGTCATACTCCGGTTATGGGTACAAATAATAGGTTGAAAGGGAATCGACATACTTACTCAGAGGTAATGAGGACATATCAAGTATGAAGGTTTCTTCTACGGAGCCTTGCCACTCAGAGGTAATGAGGACATGTCAGGAGTGGGCTCAATGAAAAGGGGGCACATAAAACGACTCAGAGGTAATGAGGTCATGGAAGTTCTATGTAGGGGTGGTTTGTTTTTGGCGGAAGTGAAACGACTCAGAGGTAATGAGGACATGGCCTTTCTGGTAATTTGTGGATCGATTACCCTTTTTGTGCACTTGGAGTGCGGGTATTAGATCATGAGGGAGGATCTCTTCCAGGAAGAAAATTCAGAGGTATGATCATACAAGACTTGCTATCTGAAAGAGTGACCGAGATGTGAGTTCAGAGGCACCAGCGGGTACATGACTCGGTATTGTGAAAGTGTGAGTTCAGTGGCACCAGCGGGTACATAACTCGATAATCTGGGATGTTGTGGATGTGAGTTCAGCGACACGAGAGGGTACATGACTGCAAAATCTGGAGAATGGTGAGCGTGAGTTCAGCGGTACCAGCGGGTACATGACTCGAAAATTTAGAAAATTATGAGGATGAGTTCAGCGGTACCAGCGGGTACGTGACTCGAAAATCTGGAAAATTGTGAGGGTGAGTTCAGCGGTACCAGCGGGTACGTAACTCGAAAATCTAGAAAATTGTGAGGGTGAGTTCAGCGGTACCAGCGGGTACGTGACTAGAAAATCTGGAAAATTGTGAGGGTGAGTTCAGCGGTACCAGCGGGCACATGACTCGAAAATCTGGAAAATGTCGTTTAGACATAATATTTCTTCAGGAACTTGCCGTTGACGGGCAACATGAGCAAATCCCCATTCTGTTTTACGAGGCGGTAAGCACCGTTGGAGAATACAGCCTCGATGATAAATGGACCTTCCTATTTTGGCTGGAACTTGCCGGCGGTCTTGTGAGTCATGACCATCGGCCTCCGGACTGCCAGAACGAGATCGTCCACTTGGAATGTTCTAATTTTAACCTTCTTGTTGAAGGCTCCAGCGATGCGTGCTTGGTATAGTTCGATCCTTTGCTAAGCTAGGAGGCGTTTTTCATCTAAGGCCTCCAACTCTTGCAGTCGGCGTCGGTAGTTATCATCCGTTTTCAATTGATAAGTGAAGGCGACGCGGAGTGAGGGTATTTGAGTCTCTAATGGGAGAACTGCCTCACTCCCGTATACCAGGGAAAATGGTGTGTTCCCTGTGGCTGTTCGGATTGTAGTACGGTACGCCCATAAACATTCATCGAGCTTCTCGTTCCAGTCGCATTTGTTGGAAGAGACAAACTTCTTGAGGAGTTTGATGATTGTTTTGTTGAATGCCTCTGCCAACCCGTTCGCTGTCGGGTTGTACGGTATCGAAGCAATATTCTGGATGCGATGTTTGTCGCAGAACCGATAAAAGGTATGGCATGCAAACTGCGAACCATTATCGTGGATGATCCTCCGGGGCAGTCCAAAGCGATAGATGACGTGATGCTTGAGGAAGCTGATCATGTTTGAGGTTTTAACTTCTGTAAGTGGAACAGCTTCTGCCCATTTGGAGAAGTAATCCATGATCGCAAGTATGAAGCGATATCCACGGAAGGAAGGTGGAGTAATTGGACCGATGATGTCCATTCCCCATGCTTCAAATGGCCAAGATGCTACTGTCGGATATAGAAATTCAGATGGCTGGTGAATAAAGTCTGTGTGGACTTGGTATTTTCCATAAATAAATTCACTTTATTTATTTTGAATCTGAGAAAATTACAACTGTAGGAATCTAATCTAGAAGACGATTACTTTATCCCTTGGACGATGCGATGAAGAAAACTCGAACTTCGAAGAACTTGGACAGCAACTGGGCAATCTCTTTGTTCTTTCTGAATTAATTGTAGTATCTGATGAAGATGAAGAAACTCTCTTTTATAGAGTTCTGGATAACTGTTCTTAAGCATACGCTTAGTCAGTTACTTGACGTGTGCATAACTGCAGGGACGCGTGGCAAATTCTGATAGAGACATGTTGGAGTGCGGTTAAAAGTAGTGGAATATATCTAGGAGAGATTGGTGGCATGGATGCCACGTTGCATAACTTCTGAATAACTGAGTAACTGAGTACATGACACGTGAGAACGTGTGTTGACTGTACGTTGAAAGTCATCTTGGATGCATTTGCTGTGATACGCTATCTTTGAAGAGGAGTCATATGCTAGCTTTTGAAGGCACATGTCTTGCATACGCTGACTTGGGCAGCATAGAGCCATATAAGGCTGATACGCTTACTTTATTGATAAAGAGTCGTATGGGGTACATACGCTCACTTGGTTGGCAAAGAGTCGTATGGAGTCCATACGCTCACTTGGTCGGCAAAGAGTCATATGAAGTCCATACGCTCACTTGGTTGGGCAATGAGCCTTATGGAGTCCATACGCTCACTTGGTTGGCAAGGAGTCGTATGGAGTCCATTCGCTCACTTGGTTGGCAAGGAGTCGTATGGAGTCCATACGCTCACTTGGTTGGGCAATGAGGGAGTAGACACGTGGCTGTCCTCAATCTTCTCAAATACGCCATATCTTCAAATACTGACAAATATCTCTCGAGCGTCGTGCTGCAGATATGATAGCTGACAGACTGTCAGAAATGACACTAATGATGGCTGCTGAGCTATCCTCGTAAGAGACAAAATTATTTTTCGAAAACCTATACGACGGCTAATCTTCATAGAGCAGCTGTCTTTGCACGAAAGACGAAGTGTCAGATTCATCCTTCATTAAATACATGCTGTGCTGTCATCTCAGGAAATAATAAAATATTCACTGAGCGTACGGCCTTTAGATGAGCGTATGGCTTTGGCTGAGCGTAGGGTCTTGAGCGTATGGCTTTGACTGAGCGTATAGCCTTGAGCGTATGATTTTGGCTGAGTCTTATGTCAGCGTGTCATAATTTTTCACACCCTACAAGACCCCCTTCAAAGTTTTTGAACTTTATGAATTTCAAAAGTTCGAAATTACTTTGAACTTAAAGTGGGAATAAGTCCTGACACGCTGGCATGAGTTTGTTATCTTCCTCAATATCAGTGCAAATCTTTAGGGATTCTGTTTAAAGAATAGCCGCCGTTTGAACTTCTTCTTTTCTTCTATAAATAGGTCTTCCAAAACCTAATTTATTTCTTTACTTTTGCATTCGTCTTCAAGAGAGAAAAAGAAACTCAAGACTCAACTTCTTCTTCTTCGACTCAAGCTTTATCAATGGCGCCCAAGGTTGATGCTGCTCGATGATAAGGTATCAAATCTTGATGACGAACTTCATACGTTCCTCTGATCTGATTGATGATAAGCTTGTAGTCTCCATAAACTTCTAAATATTGAATATCTAGATGTTTAGCAAGTTGAAGACCGATGAGCAATGCATTATATTCGGCTACAATGTTTGAACATGATTGATCCAGAGAATAAGCCCTCTGAATAGTTAATCCTTCTGGGGATACGAGAACAATCCCAACTCCGGCGACAATATTGCCATTAGGACCTATTCTAGATGCTCCATCAAAGAACAGACGCCGGGTAGGAATTTCTTCAGAAACCAGATTTGAATCCAGAACTTTATCTAGAATCTCATCATATAATTTAGAATCTTCTGGAACTGCATGAGCTGCCAGGAAATCAGCAAGAGCTTGTCCTTTAACTGACTTCTGAGGAATATAATGCATGTCGTATTGAGCTAACAAGATTCCCCAATTAGCTAGTCTGGAGTTGAGAATACCGGGTTCCTTCATCATAATCCTGATGGGATTCACTCTGGAAATGACGTGAATCGTTTGACCGATAATATAATGTCGCATTTTCTGAACAGCAAACATTAATGCTAGGCATTCTTTTTCGATTGGAGAATAACGCGGTTCAGCGCCTGTCATTGTGCGACTGAGATAATTAATAGCCTGTTCATGGCTATCTTTATTTTTCTGGGCGAGTAATGTACCAAGAGAATTATCCATGGCTCGAACATATAGAAGGAATGGTATTCCCGAGACGGGAGGTACCAAAACCGGAGGGTTCATGAGATACTGTTTGATATCGTCAAATGCTTTTTGACATTCTTCGTTCCAGACGAAAGATATACCTTTCTTCAGAAGTTTGTTGAATGGTCTGCAGCATCCTGAGAAGTTGGAAATGAATCTCCTGATATAAGCAATTCTTCCTTAAAATCCTCGTAGCTCTTTTAAGGTGCGTGGAGGACGCATCTCTTGAATGGCTTTGATCTTCTCGGGATCCACGTGTATACCTTTAGCGGTAATGACGAAGGCGAGAAATTTGCCACTAGAGACGCCCAGGAAGAACTTAGTAGGGTTCATTTTAAGTTGATGCTGACGCATTAAATCAAAGATAGTCTTCAAATCTTGGATATGATCCTCCTTTCGTCGACTTTTGATTGCAATATCATCAACATAGCATTCAACTATTTACCGGAGATGTTCGCGGAATATAGTGCTTATTGCTCGCTGATATGTTGCTCCTGCATTCTTGAGACCAAACGACATCACTGTATAACAGTGTGTACCGATCGATGTTCTGAAGGAAGTATGTCTCTCGTCATCTGGAAATATTTTGATTTGGTTGTATCCCGAATATCCATCCATGAATGACATTCGTTCGAAACCACATGTGTTATCGATCATGACATCGGTAATTGGAAGAGGAAACTCGTCTTTAGGACAAGCTGCATTGAGATCGCGAAAGTCTACACAGACTCGGATCTTGCCGATCTTTTTGAGGACAGGAACAATGTTAGCCACCCATTCAGGATGTTGTTCCTCTCGAATAAATCCGGAAGCCATAAGCTTGTTGACTTCAGCTTCAATTGCATCCATAATGTCTGGACAAAATCATCGCTGTTGTTGTTTGACTGGTTTAGCATTTGACATGATATTAAGTTTGTGCATTGCGATCTTTGGATCAAGTCCTGGCATATCCTCGTAACTCCAGGCAAAGACATTGATATAATCATGAATAAGCTTGATCATGTCTTGCTTATCTGTTTCTGAAAGACTTTCGCTGATAAATATTGGTTTAGGAGACCCTTCTTCCCCAACATCAATTTGGATCAGTTTATCTTCAGTAGGAGGTTCCCTCTGCTCGAACCTGAATTCCCATTGATTGTCTAATCTTTGAGCCCATTGTTCTGATTCGGGTGATATTTTAAAATCATCCTCATCTTCATCATTTTCTTGCGGGCCATCAACAGAGACCATATTGATGGATAGAATAGAGCGATGGAGATCGCCAATACTTGTGTCAGAATCCCAAGAAAGGGAATCGGAAGACTCAGATCGTTCATCTTCAGATCGTTCGTTTTCATCGAATTTTGAATCTTCATGGATTATGTTGATAAAGGAGGTAGGAGCAATGTAACCCAAACCACATTTTGTCCTTCCGTATTTTAATGGAGGAATTTGAACAGGCATTCTTCTTCCTTTTCCATTATTGAGGCTGGTTCTGAAGTTATAGCCCATATTCTTGATGATATTTTTGGACTGTTGACTGTAACGACGTAATTGTAACCTTCCAGTATCGTCGTTTTTGTCATATTCTTCCAGATTAGAAGGATTCTGGGGTCCTTTGTAGAAGAATATTGGATTCTTTCCTTTCTTTCGAATAGGAACCACGAAGTACAATTTTTGTATAGACTCTAATGATACATCTGTATGAAGAGTTTGAACAATTCCTATAGTTAGTGGCTCTATGCTATCTAGCAATTGTAAATAACTTTGTACATGATTACAGACATCAATATACTGCAAAGGAGATGCTTCATTAATATTAGATATTGTATTTACAACAGAAGGCTGAGCCTTATCAGATTTAGTCAAATTAATGACAAAAGAGGGAGAGGAAGAGCGATCAGAAGTTTTGTTTCGATTAAGATCGATAACAAAAGGCTCAGAAGAGGTGAGCTCCCTTGAAGAAGATCGTGGATAAGTCGTACGTCCACTGACTGGAATGACTAGAGTATCTGGTCTAGCCTGAGAAGATGGAGGGGGAGTGGCACGTCCACTAACGGGAATTATCAGCGAACTTTGTGGAACTTGGAAAGATGATACAGTAGTACGTCCACTGACATGAATTATCAGTGAGCCTTGTGGAGCTTGGGCAAATGATGAAGTAGTACGTCCACTGACAGGAATTATCAGTGAGCCTTCTTCAGATGATTTAGCAGACTACGGAGGAGTGATACGCCCTTTTACAGGAATAACAAAAGTATCGACTTTTGATATCTCATCATCATTATCCATAGCTTGCAAGACTTTTGAATATTCATCCTTGTACATGCGAGCGTCATTGAAGTAAGCTTCGACTCCTTTAAATGGATAGAGATCTGCAACCTCCTTTTGAACTTCTCCATTATCATCAACATATTTGAAGCACCGATGAAGAGTCGAAGGAACGACATTATGTTCATGCAAGAATGGTCTCCCCAATAGAGCATTGTATGAGCAACCATGATTGTCGATGATGTAAAAAGTGACTTTAGTACGAAGATCGCCTATTTGAAATTTGAGGCGAATCTTGCCCAAAGGCTCACTTTTTCCTTGATTGAATCCCAAGATGGTAGTGATAGTGCTGGACAGACTATGCACAGGTATCTTCAGTGCATCTAGCATAGCCTTTGGCATAATACTGAGAGCGGATCCTGGATCAATTAGTAGACGATCAACCTTCATAGAATCGATATATCCTGTATGATATAAAGGACGGTCATGTCGATTATCCTCTAGCAGCATATCGTCCTGCGTAAAGGTAATGTTTGGAATAAATTCCAATATATTATGGCAATGAAAGACAGGTTCTGTTTCCAACTTCTTGAGGAAAGTTAGGCAATTTTCTGCTTGCAACAGTGCTTCACTCAGAGTTTCTCGAGTCTCTTTAGAGAGGCGTAAGAGCTCAAAGATTGATAATTTAGCTGGTGTATTGGCTAGTTGAGCCAATATATCAAAATTATAAGGCTTTTCAAGTCCTGTAGGAGATGACTTCTTCAATGGTTTATCGAAGCGAACTTGTTGTTTGCCTTTGTCAGCTGCTGTTGGTTTAGAAGGAACTGTCTCAACAGGATCATTTGAAGGCTCTTCAGTAGAGACTGGTGTTGGAACTGTAATCGGAGGGACATCAAGAGTTTCTCCAGGAATGTCAGCATAATCTTTCAGATATATTTTTCCTGATCGAGTTCCAGCATGAACTTCGACTTCAGATTCTGGTTCAGGGTCTATGGAAACCATGTTGCAATTCTTTATCTTGCTCTTGGTTCTTTTATGCTTGATGAGAGCTTCATTCCAGAAACCAAGGCCAACGCGAGATTGATTATGCCTCATAGTGATGGCTAAAGGTGCTCGGAGTCCTTTGCCTGAGTTCAAACCAGGAGCAGTTGCTAGATCATAACCCATCTTCGTCATTAATTTACGAGATTGTGAACTGTATAGATGAAATGCCGGCTTGTACTTATCTTCAGATTGAGGTACAGATTTTATCTCCGTAGGGAGTGAATTTCCTGCCAAGATGAAAGTAGAGGTTAGATAAAAATCGGGTGTGATACTAGAAGTCATATTGCATGACTTAGTCTTTCCGAGCTTCTTTTTAGACAAAGGAGTCTTCCGAGGAGAAGAGGAAGACGTCTCAAATTCCGTCATTAAATCCGGGTGGATCCACATGATCTCTCCCTTCTTAGTTGTGACAGGAACAAGTCCTTCATTCTGTCCTGGTGGGATGTTCACAACTTTGAGAGTTGCTTTAGGGATAGGAACAATCCCACTTTCCACCATTAAAGGAGGGAAGTCACCGAACTGCATTGAAATTACATTTGCTGTGACTGTCTTGTCTTTGGGTGTCAGTGTCACAGCTCCTAATTTAATCATCTCTTGGATCTTTCCTTTTAATACAAAGCAAGACCGGATTGTATGACCCAGCATTCTATGATATGGACAGTATTTTGGATGATCTGTCTTGTTGGCTTCATCAGGCTTTTTAATTTCTGGCAATTGTATTTTGTTACCTTTGAGCAAGCATTCAAAGATACCCTGAACATCGTCATCGTCGAAAGAATATTCTTCCTTCGGCCGAGGAGGTCTCTGTTGTTGATTTTTTGGAGCTGGGGTAGCTTGGGCAGCCTTTACCTCTTGACTACTGCTTTGGAGATTGACTTCAAGAGCCTCTTTCCCTTTTCGATTATTGGGTCGAGTACTATTGCTAGCACTCTGATTTGATTCCTTGGGAGCCATTTGTACCCCCAGGCCCTTGAAGGTCTCAGCACTGACTTCGGCAGCTTTGGCACTGACGATGAATGAAGGCCAATCTTGGAACTGAGTGGACCCTGTCCACATGCTGATGATTGGTAAGAGATTCGACTTGCAAGTGTCTATAGTAACAGCATCGGGAGTTCCGAGAGACATTTTAAGGGCTTCTCTTCTGAATCTTTCAATGAAGTCCTCAGTAGTCTCATTATTTTTTTGTTTAATTCTTATGAGGGCTGACATGGTCATGTCATTGAGTCCTTCATAGAATCGTTCAAGAAATATTTGTTTGAAACCAGCAAATGAAGTAATGCACCCATCCGGGAGACTTCTATACCATTCATAAGCTGTTCCTTTGAGACATCCGACGAACACCCGAGTGAGAAGGGCATCGCTTGGTTGCAACTGATCAGTCATTACTTCAAAGTGATTAATGAACTGACTTAGGGAGGTAGTTCCATCAAAGAAAGAGATAGTCGGAGGCTTGTATTTAGGAGGATATGATACTTGCTTCCATTCTATCGGGTAAGGTTGCTTGATACCTAACCTTTGTAAACCATCCTTTTGTTTAAATGCCTCAAATTGAGTTCGGAGATTCCTTAACTCTTCAGTAACAATTCCGGAAGATTGTGGAGTTGTAACTTGTTGAGTATAATTGGGAGGAGGGACTGCAGCATATGTACCACCCCCAGCTCCAGACTGACTTGGAGTGGGTTGTACAGGAACATTAGATTGTACCCCTGGAATAGTAGAGGGTTCCGGATTTGGGGCAACGGGGGTATTTAATACCACTGGTGGTACTGTTTGTTGAACTTGCTGAGTTTGATGCTGAGCTTGCATAAGAGTGTGCATAGCATTCAATGTATCTGCCATAGCTCGCAACTGTTGTTCTAAGAAAGAAATCCTCTGCTCATGAGCTTCAGTGCTAGTTGAAGATTCATGATTGCCGTCTACCATGTAAGTGGTAATCATTCGAGGAATAGATGATAAAACAGTCTGTTCTGAATCATCGCTGTGAGAGTCAATATCTTTCCCGGGGCTATTTACAGGAGTCAATACTGGAAAATTGGACTCTCCAAGGAAGTCCTCTGTGATCTCCGGATTACCACTTGGATGAGAAGAAGCAGAGACCCTGGCCAAGGCTCCGGTCCTGGATCGGGTGCCGAGATAAACACCATCTTCAGAATCTGATATAGCATCAGACCGTATGCTACCCCCAATATTTCTGGAAGTCATGTTGACAGAGGCATAAAGAGGTTCATCTTCTTCCAATATTGGTTCATATTGAATCCGTTCGAAAATAGATCGTCTTTTTGGTGAACAACAACACTGAATCACAACCCGAGGTTGGAAGTTGCAACCATGCTTTTCATGGAAAATATGAGCAATGTCATGGCCAGATGGAGTGTCAATTCTCCGTTTATTTTGTAAATACTCCTGGAGATCTGTAGGAACAGATTGGAAAGTACTTGAAGATAGTTTCTGTGTAGAAACTTGTCTTTTGTTCTTCTGTCTTCTCGGTTCTTGAGTGTATAAAGACTGATTAATTTGAGCCACATAGTTCTTAGAATATTCTGCATCAGAGTCTAGTATAATTGTCTCAGTTTGATCAGGCTTCTTAATACCAGAAGTGGAACTGAGATGATTCTGATTAAGCTTGTTACGAAGATCCGTAGGAGATATGACTTTGGTATCAGTCTTGGATACTTGTAATTTGCCTTTCTTAGATCGAGAAATTTTGAGAGAAGGAAGATGGGTATTATTCCGACTAGGAGTCAGTAATAATCTATCTTTAGAGGAAGTAGCCAAAAAGCGTTTTCCTTTGTTTGATCTAGTAAGAGTACTAGTCAAATTAACTCCAGAGGTAAAGACCTTAGGAGTAGAGGAGTTGACTAAAGAGTCTTTCTCCTTGGTTGGTACAAGATGTGCAAGTTGTGGGGGAATCATTTGTATGTTCTGTAGAAAAGAACCCCCAGCCTGATTTTGAGGAACAGTCAAAGGACTGTATCTGTTAGCATACGCTGACTTCAGTTTAGACTTCTGGTCATACGCTACCTTTTTACTAGCATATGCCGACTTTGGCTTAGCGTACGCTGCCTGCTGTTGGCTTTTGTACGCTGCCTTTGCCGTACGCTGCCCTTTGACTGCCATACGCACAGAGTCATCAATAGCTAAAGAGCCGACTGCTGTCGTAAGAGTAGAAGGAGAAGAGACTTTGACATATCCAGAGATGGTTTTCCTTGGACACACTGACTTGGTTAAAGAACCCACTTTGTCAGCGTAACTAGGAGAAGCCACAGTTGTCGTGTTCAGAGAAGCCGGAGTGTGCTTCGTTGAAGTTGAAGACGTGTTCTTGTCCGCGTGCGAAGTGACAGAAGCGTCTCGGACTATCGAAGAAGACTTAGGGACATAAACAGAGCATCCCTTCTTCTTGGCAACAGGAAGAGCGGAGGAAGCAGTTCGGTCCTCCTTCGCCTTGAGCATTTCTTCGTAAGCAGATTGGTCGAATTATACGACCATCGTCTTCTTCGTCGAGCCGATCGACGAAATATCGCATTGAGTTGTTGCTATCTCGTTGGAGGAGACATCATTCCCCAGCAAAGTCGCCAATTTGTTTTCCATAAATAAATTCACTTTATTTATTTTGTATCTGAGAAAATTACAACTGTAGGAATCTAATATAGAAGACGATTACTTTATCCCTTGGACGATGCGATGAAGAAAACTCGAACTTCGAAGAACTTGGACAGCAACTGGGCAATCTCTTTGTTCTCTCAGAATTAATTGTAGTATCTGATGAAGATGAAGAAACTCTCTTTTATAGAGTTCTGGATAACTGTTCTGAAGCATACGCTTAGTCAGTTACTTGACGTGTGCATAACTGCAGGGACGCATGGCAAATTCTGATAGAGACACGTTGGAGTGCGGTTGAAAGTAGTAGAATATATCTAGGAGAGATTGGTGGCATGGATGCCACGTTGCATAACTTTTGAATAACTGAGTAACTGAGTACAGGACACGTGAGAACGTGTGTTGACTGTACGTTGAAAGTCATCCTGGATGCATTTGCTGTGATACGCTGTCTTTGAAGAGGAGTCATACGCTAGCTTTTGAAGGCACATGTCTTGCATACGCTGACTTGGGCAGCATAGAGCCATATAAGGCTGATACGCTTACTTTATTGATAAAGAGTCGTATGGGGTCCATACGCTCACTTGGTTGGCAAAGAGTCGTATGGAGTCCATCGCTCACTTTGTCGGCAAAGAGTCATATGAAGTCCATACGCTTACTTGGTTGGGCAATGAGCCTTATGGAGTCCATACGCTCACTTGGTTGGCAATGAGTCGTATGAAGTCCATATGCTCACTTGGTTGGCAAGGAGTCGTATGGAGTCCATACGCTCACTTGGTTGGGCAATGAGGGAGTAGACACGTGGCTGTCCTCAATCTTCTCAAATACGCCATATCTTCAAATACTGACAAATATCTTTCGAGCGTCGTACTGCAGATATGATGGCTGACAGACTGTCAGAAATGACAATAATGATGGCTGTGCATTTATGATGGCTGCTGAGCTATCCTCGTAAGAGATAAAATTATTTCTCGAAAACCTATACGACGGCTAATCTTCATAGAGCAGCTGTCTTTGCACGAAAGACGAAGTGCCAGATTCATCCTTCATTAAATACATGCTGTGCTGTCATCTCAGGAAATAATAAAATATTCACTGAGCATACGGCCTTTAGATGAGCGTATGGCTTTGGCTGAGCGTAGGGTCTTGAGCGTATGGCTTTGACTGAGCGTATAGCCTTGAGCGCATGATTTTGGCTGAGTCTTATGTCAGCGTGTCATAATTTTTCATACCCTACACTTGGCAGGCTTTGTATTTTCTCGCATAGTCTATCGCATCCGCTACTATCGTAGGCTAGTAGTAGCCCATTCGGCGAAGACGGTCTTGCAATTTAGGGCCAGGCTGATGGGCCCCGCAGATACCGTCATGAGCTTCTCGTACGGCTTCTTTGGCTTCTGCGTTCGACAGACACCGAAGCAATACTCCATCATAGGATCGGCGATACAGCATTTTCGTCTCTGTATCGCAGAAGAATCTGAGAGAACGCCTTCTGATGGAAGTGGCTTCCTTTGGGTTCTCGGGCTGGATGTCGTAGACGACGAAGCCAATGAATGGTTGTCTCCAATCTGGGACATCATCGATCGTCTGGGCGGAATAACTCGCCACGAATTGAACGTTGTTCTTGGGGCAGACCAGTTCGTGGCCTACCACGTCTACCGATTGATGAGTATATTTGGCACAGATAGGGAAGCGGCCAGACCTGCTAAGGCATCGGCTTTGATATTTCGGAGTCTGGGGACGTGTTCGATGAAGAACCCCTCGAACGACGAGATGATGTCGATCGCTATTTGGTGATAGGGGATTATGTCTTCGTGGCGAACTTTGTATGAGCCCCGGATCTGATTGACGATTAACTGAGAATCGCCGTATGCTTCAAGGTATTCTACCCCCAGCTCCTTTGCAAGTTGGAGGCCAATGACGAGAGCATTGTACTCGGCCACATTGTTAGAGCAGGGTTCTGTGAGAGAGTAAGCACGGTTGATTACCAATCCGGTAGGAGAAACCAGCACCACCCCGACTCCGACGACGATGTTGCCCTTAGGTCCAGTTCTCGAAGCGCCGTCGAAGAACATTCGCCATATATCATCGTGAGAGGTTGCATGCGAGTCGGCGACCTCATCTGGGATCTCTTCTTATATCCTGGACGACTTCGAGCCCGGGTGGGCTGCCAAAAAGTCTGCCAGGGCTTGACCTTTGACCGCCTTTTGTGGGACGAAGATCATATGGTAGGGGGATAGCAATATTGCCCATGTAGCGAGGCGAGAGCTGAGTGTCCCTGGTTTAGTCATGAGGACCCTGAGAGGGTTGACTTGTGAGATCACATGTATCGTTTGTTCGGTGACATAGTACCGTATCTTCTGAATGGCGAACACTTGGACAAGGCATTCCTTCTCCACAGCGGTGTATCGGTGCTCTGGCCCAATCATCATTCGGCTGAGGTAACATATGGCTTGTTCATGGCCTGCATCGTTGTTTTGTGCTAGCAGAGCTCCGAGGGAGTGCTCCATTGCTCGTACGTAGATCAGGAATGGTTTTCCAGCAACCAGGGCCACCAGGACTGGAGGGTTCGACAAATATTCTTTGATGCTGTCGAAGGCCCGCTGACATTCTTCGTCCCATACGAACGAGACGCCTTTCTTCATGAGGTGGGTGAATGGTCGGCATCGCCCGAAGAGGTTAGAAATGAACCTCCTAATGTAAGCTAGCCTCCCTTGGAGGCCTCTGAGTTCGCGAAGATTTCTCGGGGGACCCATCTCCATGATTGCCTTTGTCTTCTCAGGGTCTACATGGATACCCTGGACGGTGATGATGAAACCCAAGAACTTCCCGCTGGATACGCCCAGGAAGGACTTCGTAGGGTTCATTTTCAAATTGTGCGCTCACATCAGGTCGAATACCGTTCTCAGATCCTGCAGATGGTCTCCCTTACAGCGACTCTTGACGGCGATGTCATCAACGTAGCACTCCACCGTCTTGCATAAGTCGTCCCTGAAGATGATACTCATGGCTCTTTGATATGTGGTGCCAGCATTCTTTAAACCGAAAGACATGACTGTATAGCAATACATGCCAATCGGTGTTCGGAATGATGTGTGCTTTTCGTCTTCAGAAAACATCTTGATTTGGTTGTACCCCGAGAAGCCATCCATGAATGATATACGTTCAAAGCCGCAGGTATTGTCGATCATGATGTCCGTGATAAGGAGGGGGAATTTATCTTTGGGGCATGCCTCGTTCAGATTACAGAAGTTGATGCAGATTCGAATCTTCTCATTCTTCTTGAGGACGGGCACTATACTGGCGACCCAGTCAGGATGTTGCTCCTCATGAATGAAGCTGCTGGCTGTCAGCTTATTGACTTTGGTTTCGATCGCATCCATGATTCCTGGGCGGAAGCGTCACTGTTGTTGCTTGACTGGCTTTGCATCCGGGCGAATATTTAGTTTGTGAAGAGCAATATCGGGATTTAGCCTCGGCATGTCTTTATAGCACCAGGCGAATACATCAATATATTTTTTGACAAGTTCCAGCAGCGATTCTCGCTCTTCGTCTGTTAGGCTCTTACTGACGAAGATTGGTTTTGGAGAAGATTCGCTGCCGAGGTCGACCTGTACAACCTCATCTTCAGTAGGAGGTTCTCTCAGTTCGAACCGCTTTTCCTATTGTGCATCCAACTGTTGGGCCTACGGCTCTAACTCGAGGATTTCAGGGATGTCTTCGTCTTCTTCATAAGCGTCGGCGAATGCCATGTTGATTGATAAGACTTGTTTGAATACATCTCCGATGCTGGTATCTGAGTCAGAAGTTGGTGACCCGGTTGAATGTGAATGCCAGTCGCATTCTTCATCTGAACTCTCAAGGGTCATCATAGGTGTAACATACCCTAATCCACATCGAGTCTTACAATAGTAGTCCCGTGGTTTGCCAGCTGGGACTGGTGGCTTCAAGGGTAATCGTTGTCCAGTGCCGTAGTTCAAGCCTGGTGTCGTCTCCAGATCATACCCCTGTTTTTGTATGAGATATTTGGATTAGGGACTATAAAGGTACATAGGCAGTCTTCCGGCATCTGACCTGAGGTCGACTTCTTCTATGGTGAAGGGATGCGGATCGTCCTTCCGGCTGATGATGATTGGATGGTCCCCTCCCTCGATTATGCGATAAGCGTCTTCCGCTGGAGTAAGCTGGATCGTGGTATAGACATTTGTCACCTATGTGTGTAGGTGAGTGCCTATACCGTGTTCCATAGCGTACATTGTATAAAGCTTATTAAGCTCGAGGTAGTTCAAAGATTGATGAAGTAAGGTATCTTTTCTAGGGGGATTACATCATCTACGGAGGGAACATCAGTGTGGGCAGCCACATACTTGGCTAGCTCCGGTTCCTCTTCGACCACCCCCTGTGTAAATGAAGACTGAGAGGACGACCTGGGTAGCTTGATCGTCAGAGGTTCAGCTGATGGAGCAGAGGGTGGAGTTGTTGGCAGACTAGCGACCCCCAGTTTGGTACTCGATGTGGGGCGGGGAGTGGCTGGTTCGCTAGAAGTGTCAGACCTTGCATCGGGGTGACGACCCTTCTTGGGAAGGCGTATCGTCAGTGGCTTGTCGGAGGGATTGAGCTTAACCGTTTGGGCATAACCGACTCTCGACAGTCTGATTGTCAGTAGCCTCGTTGTGGGTCTTGGCACTTGGCCAGACCTTGGCAGCCGGATTATCATTTGCTCTTCTTGTACCGAGAGGCTGATTGCGTCCTTGCGCAGAGTGGCAGTAAGGGGTACGGACTTGCCTGGTTTGCGAGCTTGGAGGTGGATTGTCAGAGGTTCTTCTGATCCTGTGGCTGTCTCAGTACGAGCTTGCACATCTCCTTCACCCAGATGCTTCTTCGACTGTTCGTACAGACAGGAGTCTGAGTAGTAGGATTCGACCCCTTTGAAGGGATCGATATCAGCGAATTCCGTCCTCACGAAGCCGTATTTATCGACATACTTGAAGCATTGATGCAGTATGGAAGGTACGATTATATAATCGTGTATCCACGGGCATCCCAAGAGAATGTTGTATAAAGTGTCTGCATCTATGACGTAGCAGGTGACCTCTGATTGGAGATCGCCAATTTGACACTTCAGACGAATCTTTCCAATTGGGTAGCTCCTGTCCGAATTGAAACCGCTGATGGCGGTGCTTATAGGTGTCAGGCGATGCATTGGGATACGGAGATGGTGTAGCAGGCCCTTCGGAATAATGCTTATGGAAGAGCCAGGATCAATGTGCATCCGATCCACCTTTACGTCGCCGATGTATCCAGTGTAGTATAGCGGGCGATTATGCAGGTTGGTTTTGATGAGCTTGTCCTGCGGAGTGAAGACAATGTTGGGCATCGCTCCCGTGCAGGCGCTGTCTTGGAGATCTGCAGGCAGGTTTTCTCCCGTGAGATTGACTTGAGCCAGGTATGCGTCGACATTTTGGAGTGCATCGCTCAAAGCCGCACGAACATCCTTGGAGAGTCTCAGGAGCTCGTATAATGGCAACTTGGCCGGTGTGTTGGCCAATTGTGCCAAGATGTCGAAGTTGTAGGGCTTCTCCAGCCCTTGTGCTGCCTCTTTTCGGAGGGATTTGTCAAAGCGAGTCTCCCTCGGCCTAGGCTTGTCGGTCGTCGGAAGCTGAGCCGGTCCCGGAGCATCAGTTGTAGTGGGTTGATGATCTTCAGCTGGATTGTCGACCACAGGTTGGGATTGTGCCCCAGACTACGTGACGACGGCTGTAGCTTCTTCGATGTCTGTCGAGATTGTGTGGCAGGTCCTGACTTTTCTTCTTTTTTTACAGGTGGAAGATGGAGTGGGCTGAGTTACTTCAGATACCAAGTCTGGATGGATCCACATGACCTCCCTTCGTGATGTGGTGAGGGGCACTAGACCAGCAGCCTGATCTCGGGGAGGTAGAAGATTAGCAATCTCCATTATCGCCAGAGGGATGGGGACCACACCGTCTTGAGTTTCCGTCGGGGGGAAGCTGCCGAATTGTACTGACACCATATTGGCAGCCACGGTTACCTTTTAGAAATCGATAGCCAGTGCGTTCGAATCGATGAGATTTTGGATGTACTGTTTTAGCTGGTAGCAGTCGTGTGTAGCATGGTGGACGTAGCGATGATAATGGCAGTACTTTGGGTTCTCCATCTCTGCCGGCCGTGGTTCTCGTCTTGTTGGAGGAAGCTGAATTCTGTCTCCTTGTATGAGCATGTCCAATATGGGCTTGACGTGACCGTCTTCGAAGGAGTAAGTAATTTGCGGCCATTGTTTGTCTGCTGGCTTTGGCTCAGGTTTCTGTGCTGTGTCGGCCACCATAGCCTGCTTACCCCTGCTGTCCCGATTGTTAGAGGGATTACCTCCATTGTCGTTGTTGGGACGCTTGCCCTTATTCTCTCCGTCCGAGATGTGCAATCCCAGTTGGCGAGCCTTCTTCAATCGTTCTTCGGTGCTTGTGGCACTAATGATAAACATCTTCCAGTCTTTGAATTGACTTTCGCCCATCCAGAGACTGATTGTTGGAAGCAGTCTCTTTTGGCAAATTTTAATCAAGGAGGAATCCGGGTTTCCAGAGGGCAACTTCATGGCGGTTTGGCAGAACCGCTCGATGTAGTTCCTTGTCAGCTCTTTCTCCCCTTGGAGGACGTCCATGAGTGTGGATATGGTGATGTCCTGCCCTACTTCGTAGAATCTTTCCAAGAACATGCGCTTGAAGCCGGCGAAGGAGTGGATGCAGTTGTCCGGCAGATTACGATACCAGTCGAAGGCGACTCCTTCCAATGCCCCGATGAATAATCGTATGAGAATGGCATCGTCATGGGGCAGATGGTCGGTGGTGACCTCGAAGTAAGTGATGTACCGACTTGCTGAGGTCTTGCCATCATAAGGATTGATATTGAACGGCTTATATCTTGGTAGGAATGGAACATCCCTCCATGCAGCAGGGTATGGTTACCGTATTACGAGGTCTTGAGAGTTTTCTCGAGCGTGGAACATGGCTCGGAGCTCTTGGATCACACTTCTCGCTTTGTGGGCCTCATCCACAGCGGTGGGGGCCGTTACTTCGGGAGGACTATTGCCCGGGTTTGGTGTCGTTGAGTTCGAGTCCGCATTAACCGCGGGACCCGCACTTGTTTGGCCAGGCGTCCTTCCTTGAAGAGTTGGAAGGGCCGCTTTGATCTCGTCTACAGACTTGACCAAGGCATGCAGTATGGCCTCTAGAGTGTCGATGCGTTGGCAGTCACTGGAGCCTCCTTGGCTACTGTCTGTCATGAATACCGTCTTCACATGAGGAGAGATAGACAGAGCGGTAGAGGAAGCGCCCTCCAAATCGTACCCCTGTAGTGAGAAGTCATCGGGGTATGTGGGTATGTTCTCTTCTGATTCAGACTCGGAAGGAACAGTACCCCCAGTCTCCGAGTTCGCCTCGTCTTGGGAATTGTGGACGTCCTCGGGGACGTCGGGGTTTGCTGTATCTGATGGGAGAGTTGTTTCCCCCGGCTCGTCTTCTTGGAACATCGGATTGCTATGGTGGCACGGAGGGGTGCTACCTCCAGCCCCAGCAACCCTCTGTATTGTGGACGATGAATCTCCCACTGTAGCAGATTTTGTCTTAGAGCGAGTACCTTGGAAAACTCCGGTGGTGGGCACCCGCTTAGACGACAGTCTTTTAGTCGCAGTGGTTGAAATCTTCGGGTTGGGAACATTTGTCTTCTTTCTCCTTCCATCAGCGGGGACTTTCCGAACAGAGTTGCAGGAGACGACGGAGAGTGCCTCGTCTTCTGAAGATGGCTGTTACAGTCTTTGAAAGACAGACTGCCGGTCTTCTCGCACCATCGCACTGTTGCAGCAGCAGTTAACGATGACTTGGGTGCAGTGACGCCCGTGGGAGGACTCTTTGCACCCCGATGCATCTTCTCTTTCCTTGCGTTTGTGGAGGATGGCCTCACGCAAGTCAGATGGGTCTTGACCGACCATGTTTGCTCCCGGGATTTTGGGAGACTTTTGCGAACCTCTCTGTCCGTCTGCCGTCGGGGGCTGGACTCGAGTGGTTCTGTACAACTTCCCATCCGAGGCCCGCGTAACAGTATGCGGAACGCTCGGATGGTCAGAGGTTAGATCAGCGGACCGAACTCGCCAGGTTCGTGCTGCTTTAGACTTCTACGCTCTAGTACGTAAGGGCACATTGTAGGAATAGTCTAAGTAATACTGGAGAGAGTCAGGCATATCTTCTTGGGAGCACAAGAGATCAGGACCGTACGAGAGGCAGTCGAAGACAGAGCCGCGTGGAGTAGGCGTCATGCGGCTGTCATCGGTGGTCCGTATGCGGCTGGCAGACGTAGCCGCATAGGCTTTCTTCATGCGGCTGGGAGTCTCAGCCGCATAAGTCTTTTTATGCGGCTGGATGATCTGGCCGCATGGATTTTCTTTATGCGGCTGGTAGACCCACCCGCATGAGCCTCCTGCATGTGGTTGGCAGATTTGGCCACAGGAGTGCTCGGCTTCTTCTTGGGGCGCATAGAGTCGCTCTTTGTCCCTGCAGGTCCAGCATCGTAGTGCTTTCCTCTGCCGGACTTGGGGACAGCAGAGTTCTCTACGGCTCGAAGTAGAGCCGTATGAGAATCGCCCTCGCAGTCTTGGGTAGCAGAGAGTACCCCGTCTAGAGCTTGTGGAGGAGCAAATGATTTTGGCCTCCACTCGTAGCGAGCTTTCCTTGTGCGGGTTCGCTTCTGGATCGGGCCAGAACTTCCTTCAGAGTGCATCTCTTCAAACGCCTGTTGGTCGAAACGGACGACCATCTTCTGTTGCGTGGAGCCAAGCTTGGCTGCATCCGACTGCGTCACCAACTCCTCGGTCGTGGAGAAGTTTGTCCCCAGCAGAGTCGCCATCGTGTTTGCCATAAAATATAAAAGAGCAGAATAATTATCGGAGGACTAGACTTTTACTTCACGTTACAAACTCGCTTATACAAAGAAAGCCTAGGGACGAAAGCCTAGGTACAACAGTCTAAGTACAATTGTTTATTTTAGATTCTGGGGGTGACGATAGAGGCTCGGGAAAGCAACGACAGCTCTGCCTTACTCCTTGGACGATCGGTATACAGCCTTGGCTCCAGAAGATTGCTCGGTGTTGATAAAATGCTCTCTTTGCTCTCTCTCCGCTCTCTCTCTCCAAGTATTCTGGTGCTCTCTTTGATCTCGAAAAGTGCTCCTTTCTGTATGTATATGTGCGTATATGTGTCTCTCTTGCAAGGAAATGACACTCTGCAATTTATAAGAATAGGGGGACCTCATTAGGGTTCACAATGATTACCCCTCAAAGTGGCGGCGGCCTATTGATCGATCAATCTGGGCCATTAATTTGGAGTATAATGGATCTGGGCCATCTAGTGTAGATTGCATCAAATCCTATCAGTAATTAATGCTGATTAGAATAAATCTCCATGATGATGATCTGCTGATGTTTGCAAATCTGAATGAATAAATTTAATTTATTCTCCTGCCACGTGTCCCAGATTATTGGGATTTGACCCAATCTTTGATTGCAGTAAATCTGGGAAATTGATTGGATTTATGACACGTGTCCTGGGAGTCCCTGAGCCGCATAAGGATTGGGCCGCATAAAGTTTGAGCCGTATAAGCCTGGCCACGTGTCAGGGCAGCTTGGGGAGTGGACCCCAAATCTTCGAACCACATGATAATCTGGACCATATAATAGGTAGTGAGCCACATGGAGATGATCCTTGTGAGCCGCATAGGGCTGATCCTTGTGAGCCGCATAGGGCTGTCTCGATCTGGGCCGCATAGAACAACTTCAGCTTGAGCCGCATGGGGGGTCTCCGGTCGAGCCGCATATGGCTGTCCACGTGTCTCAGCTGCGTGGCATTTTCTAGATCTCGGAGGGGGGGAGGGGGTTGTGTCAGAGATTTTCTTTGATTTCCTAGGATTCTGTCATTATGACAGAGTCATAATTGCCTCTTTATGTCAGACCTGTCGCTTCGTCAGAGTGGTCAGCCGTCCAAACAATTAATGCAGTACAGTGCGGAGGGGAGAACTGTTTGCAAGCCACGTGTCTTTTCTTTTGAGCCGCATGGAGATCACAGAGCCCTATAGACTCGTTGAGCCGCATGGGTCTTCTGAGCCGCATGGGGTTTCCTGGCTGCATGGCTATTTCTTTATTATTTTCCATGCTTTTACAAGCTGTAAACTGGCGAGGCCTAAATTCTCGGTAAAATGACTTCGATTATGTTTACGATTTTCGAATACCATAGAGACTACATGTTATTGGCACATAACTATTAAGTTTTCCAATTAAATTATGCTTACTCCTAGTCACAATCCTCTCAATACACCAGTAATTCTCCCTTCCTTCCTTATCCTTCTATCCTTCAGATTGTCATCTTTTAATGTAATTTTGACTGAATTCCTAAATCTGCCTAGATTTTGACTCTAAACTCGTGCCTAAATAATTGTGGATAGATATTATCAGCATTTTTGGATTTTATCATCCTTGAACAATTTTGATCCTGACTAAACTCCTTTTATTATATTTGATCATGCCATTTCGCCTGTCATCCTAGAATTAAATTCTATGATCGTGCCTAAATAATTTTGTTCAACTCGTTGTTCGTACCAAGATGATTTAATTTTGATCAATCTTAAACCATTTATCTAGACTAAATCATAACCGTGTCTACGATTTCAACTAAATCATAGCTAAGGTTATACCTTCGTTTCAGCTGCGGTCATGACTATTTTGATCTTGATCATGCTCGTGCCAACTTCCTATTTTCACCCTGCTTGGATGACTTGCCCGATTAGTTTTGATCGTGACTACATCCTAATCGTGCTCTTTGAAATTTTGGAGACGAAATTATTCTAAAGTGAGTAGACTATAAGCCTTCTAAAATTTTAGAATATACAAGGATTGCCGGTTGATTAGAATAATTTCCCTTAGGATGATAAGTAGTGCCCCATGGATTCCACTTTCCATTTAGATCATTTTGTGCCCTCGGCCGTGTCATTAATATTCGGGGCACGAGACCAGCTGTTATCTTCCAACAAATTTCATATGCAGATCTAGACGAGTCCACCTTTACCTAGGTATATCATGTCCCACTCAAACACATCCCCTTATACTCTATTTTTGTGGTACGACTTTTAGATCAAAAGGACTAGCCATAACTCTTACCATAATATCGGTATACTTTCTGACTTCCACTAGAGCCTCAACCTCGACTCAATTCCTTCGGCCCAATATATGGTTATGATTTACTCGAAGCCCACTACGCACATGCCACTAGTGTGCCACCCAATTGAGGCCTCATGTGCTACTTAAACACAAAAGTCACCGAAGGCACATTTTTGGGCTTATGGACCTAGCTAACCAACCCGACTAGCAACTAGCTCAACCACTTGGAAGGAATCATATTCTAGGTTACCCTAACCTCGTAGACATAGTTTTATCTTGGGATCTTGTTCAGTCAATATAGATTGAAATCCAAGGCTATCCAACCAACGAGTGATGTCCAATCAAGAAGCCCATTAAGACCCAGTACAACTCATCCATGCATACCACCATATTTGGACTATAAAATAGAACTATTTGAAATAGATCCCTGTACCTATTATGTAGTCTCCACCTCTTCGAATGTGAAGTCATTCGTAATCATTATTCCATCTACCTGGAAGCCGCGATTCGATCTTGTATTGCATTTGGATCCCTTGCTCGTGTGTTTAAATAACCACGGAAAAGAGCATAAACTTGATTTTTCAAACCCCGCTCTATTATAGAATCTTGTTTAGATTAATTTCGAGAACGGAACTTCTGTATTGCACGGATTGCAGGCCCCTCTAGGAAACGAAGGGTTCTTCGATTTAGCAAGTGACTAGACTAGAGTAGCCCAATCTAGCAAATAAGTCAATGGTTCGTAAACTTTCTTTCTATCTGCATCATTGGATACTCCTTACTACTTTTAAAACTCCATAATTGCTCTCCTATCTTTCTGTCCTTCCTATTTCAGAGCGACGAATGGTCATGCTTATTAGCATTTATCAAAATTTCTTAACTACTTGTGTAAATTTGTTGCTTGTTAAATTTTGGATTGCTTGATAGATATAAGAGGATTGTAGATGCCATAAGCAGTAGGTATCTGTTGGTAGGATTATTAGCAACTAGTTAGAAGATTATAAGATATTAGTTTAAGGAGTAGTGTGACCAAAGGTGGGTAGAAGCCCTAGAGGTTACGTAGTTACAAGATGGCTAGGAGGAGGATATAACTATTTTGAGGAATTAAAATTTAAGGAGATTAAGGTTAAGGTAGACTTTCTTTTTGAATTTTAAGAATAGTTACGAATTAAAATTTCAAGGACGAAATTATTTTTATGGTGGGTAGATTTGTAGCTTCCCTTCCCAAAAATTTTGAAATAGTTTTACTATTATTTAAATGGTGATTTTTAGATTATTATAAATAATTAATTGGATAATTATTACGGTGGATGACTTGAGTCTTTGTGGAGTTATGGAGCATAAATGTAAAATTCCTAAATTTTTACTAATTTTTTTATTATTAAATTTACATGGACTTAAAAATTTTTGTATTGTACGCCACGTAGTCGTATTATACGTCGTGCACGAAATTTTCTTTTCGTAGTTGCTCGTCGAGTGCGAATATGCGAGCGTACATATTTTAGAAAAACCTTTTCTCTATTTTATTATTTCAAAATATTATATAAACATTCTTGCTATAGATATTCTTTTGTTTCTAAAAGTTATTAATAGCAAATATATTTTTGTATACTAGAAAAGCCTAATATTTTTGCATACATACATATATTTCATAATTGTTTATTAGTCTATTTTAAATAAAAGTATAATCTCCTAGATTTATAAATATTAATATTGTTCAAAAAGATATTTTAAATAATAATTTATTTTTGAAATTAATTATTATAGGTATTTTTGGAAAACATATTTTGAATTTATTATGGAGATTTAAACATTGATTTGAATTTATGTATTTATTTAAATAGTTAATATTGAAATTTGATTTATTGATTAGATTTTAAAC
This sequence comes from Iris pallida, assembly GCA_029216955.1. Lineage (NCBI taxonomy): Eukaryota > Viridiplantae > Streptophyta > Magnoliopsida > Asparagales > Iridaceae > Iris > Iris pallida. The sequence continues at coordinate 13,145,287 of JANAVB010021797.1, forward strand.
TAAGGAAATTTAATTTAAATTGGATTTGGATTGTATTTGGAATTTGATTTGGATTTGATTTCATTGTTTAAAATTAATAGATGATATATCTTTGGGTTTTAAATCTATTCCTAAGCCTATCCAATTGGGAATTCCCACATCCTATAAATAGGCAGGTACTCATCCATTATTTTTCACAATCAATTCCTCCACAAAATTCCACAACCAATGGTGTGTGCCCCGTGTCCATGTTCCATCGTCCAAATTAATATTCCATATTATTTACATTTACATTATCTTTTTTCCTCGTGTCAGACACCCCGACAAAATCAAATTTCCTAAGCTAACCTATTCTAACCAATGATAGCCCCGACTCCTGCCCCCTGCCAACTTCGGCACACCACTTCTCGTCCCCGTGTCCTCCAACTCCACAAACTCATCTTCCCGATCAACACTACCTACGCCCATCACTACCACCAACTACCCTGTCTCCGTACGCCGCTACCAGAACCCGACACCACCATCCCCGTCGACCATCACCCATCACCTGCCACCATCGCCAACATCACAAACACCATCGCCACCCGACAGCCCAACCCCAAGACCCCACAGCCTTCTCGCCACCATCACAGGATCACCTCCACCACCATCACCAAAATTTCCACCCCCGCCCATGGTCTCCGCAGCCCACCTCGACCCACCATCCGCCGTGGCTCATCCCGACACCACCACAACTCCGGCCAACCACCCAAACTATCACCGCCAATAGAAACCAGAAAGAAAAGAAACCAAAACCCAAAATAATTACAACCACCAGCACTCACCTACTCCACGCCGCCGTGTGCCACGCCCCCGGAGCCGCGTCCTCCGCCGCGCCCCGCCTTGGCGTCGCCGCGAGATCGCCGGCGCCTCCATATCCTTCCGCCGCCCGCCGAGCCTAGCCCCTCCGCCCGACTGGAACGGTCACCGCACGCAGACCGCGAGCTCCGCCCAGCCCATCGCCATGGCCGGAAACCCCCAGCAAACCCTTTCCTCTGCCTCTCCATCCTTCCACCGGAGCCCGACCCCAGTCCGCCTTCTCCTCCGCCTCTCCATCTCCGCCGGAGCCCGCGCAGCCTCCGACTTTTCCTCCGATATCCGCACCGCCACGTCGAAGTCGGCTCCGTGACCACCGCCATACGCGCGCGCCCAAAACCCTAGCCGCCGGACCGCCGTCCTGCGCCTCCTCCATCCTCGAGCGCAGACGCCGACCGGCCGAGCTCGCCAAACCCCTTTTTTTCGACCTAGCTGTCCGTACCTCCGCTTGTCCCGCACTTCGAAACCACCGCCGCCGCGTACTCCGGCTCCGCCCGGCACTGCGACTTCGCCGTCGCCAAACCCTCTCGCGCGCACGGCTCCGCCGCGACGAGCCGTGGTCGGCGACCACTATTCGTGCCCAGCCGCCCATGCTCGCCGCCTCCAACCGTTCGCCATCGACCCCCTTCCTTCCCGCCGCCGCCTCCTTGCGCCGGACAGCCGCTCTCCCTCTCGCCCTTTTTTCTCTCTCTTGTCTCTCTCCTTCTCGTTCTCACCTCTTTCTTCTCACTCTTCCTCCTCTATGTAATTTATGTGCTCAGCTGTACACAGTTGGAGTAGCAGAATGACCTTTATTTTCTTTATTTATTTTCAATCTCTTTGTTTTGTTCCTTTTATTAATTATTTTTAATTCTTTCTTTTTTTGGTTTGTTCTGTGGTTAGGTATTAAGTATCATTATTACTATCATCATTATTATTATTAGTATTATTATTATTCTACTTTTTTGTTTTTGCTGTTATTATTGTCATTAGTTTTATTATTATTATTATTATTATTATCATCTTTTCAATTACAGAATATTAAGTATATATTAGTGGTATTATATTTGATTTAAGAATTTTTATTGTTATTATTATTGGTATAAGTACTTATTTTCAACATTTGGTTAGAGCACTAAATTGTAATTGCTATATTTATTTTTGGCATTTAAAAAGTATAGTTTATTAATAAAATGTTATTTTTACAATATATGGATCTTAATCCTAATGATTTATCTAATATTATTTTGCCTAAATATTTTGATTTGTAAGACATAGGTTCTAGCCTAAAAATGTTATTTGACAAAACTTACAGTTTGCCTTAAAACGACTTTTGATTTTTTCGTATATTATTTTAAAGCACATTTTGATTAATAAATTGTTTGGCAAGTATTAAAAATTAGTTTCAAAAATCATATAATTATATTTATTATTCGTCAAAATTTTTTTGTTCTTCCTACCGTGACTCAACCCCCTCTTTCCCATTCGATTGCCAATTCTAGACCACCTTATGTCCACCCTAACTAACTTGACCCCTCTGGACCCAATGGAACCGACCGTGTCACCGTCCGTAGTCACCTTGTGTAGTTGTTACAACCAAAGTTGCAGATCGTGCCACATTGGTTATCGCAGCAGACCAGGCGCTCTACCAGCAAGACACCTTGCCATTAGCTGTTTAATTATTTTTAGCTCATATTTCATGCACGTCTATTATTTTCTTTATAAACTGTGATACATGGCATAACTGTTCTTTTATATTTCCTGCTGTGTATTATTTTCTTACAAATTAAACCTAGTTTAAGGGACCACCTTATGTGTGCATTCATTGGCCTTGACACGTTGTAACCACGAAGTTGTGGTCGCATGTAGAACACGAAAGTACTGATTGGCTGGCCACCAGTACGTACAAGCCGTGCGATAGGAATAACCGCTAATAGAGGTTGCATGCTAGTTTGACTTAGCGGTATAGTGGTTTGCATTGTGGATACAACACAGTAGGCATTGGGCGGGGACAATTCCTTAGCGTATGGGCTTCGATGCACTTTCCTTGTGACCCGGACTCTCCGCTGGAGATACGGGTTGATGACCCATGATTACTGACGGCCACTGACGATTCTGCGGAACGTCATGCTCTTCCTGCTGGGGCCTCTGGTGCCCAAGGGGGACTACGCCGATCCTATTCAGCCAGGGCCCATGCGTAGGAGGATTGTTCTCAACAACATTTTACTTAGAATGGTAGGCTACCCTATCCGTTAGGTACGAGTACTTTTGGTTTGGGTACTTGTATCTGACCGTAGCTTGGAACAATAACTTGTCGCGGATTAGTTCGTCACATCTTGTCCTTGTTTGGTTGTAGGTGTGACTTACTACTTCGATGAGAAGGTATTGAACCTTGTTGGGGTCCGGATACCTATCGGATTCTTAGCATGGAAAGATACGTCGCCGTGAATTAGTTTACCATCTCCTGTCCTTGTTTGGTTGGGGGGATGTACGCTCGTTCAGTAGGTGCGTATTGGACTATGTTATAAATTCGATTTACTTATTTATTTGAGCGATATTTATTCAGTTTATATGGCATGCTATTATGTGTCTTATTACTCCCTTGAGGACCTGGTTTGTCTTGCCAGGTGTGTGCTATTGTCTTTCGCAGGTGCTTTCGCTCTAGCCGTGTTCGTTGCTATTTCTCGAGGATGATGCATTTGGATTGTCTTCGCTCTGCTCGCCAAAATCATTTATTCTATCATGTACTTTTCTTTATTTTGTTGGTAGTGGATTTGTCTCCGCCCAACATATGTATCGAGACAATTTATTATCTTTATATGAGTTCTTTTATTCATTTATTCTTGTGGATGAGATTAGTTATGGTTCTACTGCATTTTACAGCTTATGTATTTATACGAGGCTTCCATATTTAGAGTATACTTCGTATGAATACAGCTGGCATGTCTTCGTTCCTAGTCCTACGTATTTTGGGACTGGGGCGTTACATAAAACGACTAAGAAATTGTGGCACGAGAGTTGTAGCAGTGTGCCTTGACTAGTTGTACTAGCCATGCCAGGGAAACCTAGCCATAGGGATGTCCGAACTAGAAAAACCAGGCCAAGTTATGACTTGACCCTTTTAAATCACTTAATTATATATTATTTAATATATTGACTTTTAGATGACCCGGTTGTGCCAATTTAGTCTGGACTCAGCCCGAACTGGACCCCCCATGTGGTTGAGTAGTGTGCTCAAAGTCGTTCATGTGGATATATTTATGATATATTTTATTGCCTATTAGCAGCTACCTTCTATAAGTAAATAAATATTATTTTGTGTATACAATTTTATGTGAAAGTCCTACCTTAGAAATTATGTTAGTATGTTCTTTTTAGGTTCATTGAGAAGTTATAGATAGATAAATATAGGTTTATTATATTAATATATAATATATATATATATATATATATATATATATATATTAGTATATATAATATATTGATATATATATATATATATATATATATATATAATATATATATATATCTATATATATATATAATATAAAAAAAAAAAAAAAATATATATATATATATATATTATATATATATATATATCTAATATAAGAAAAATATAAGGACATATATGAATATGCATGTAAATATAATGAATAGGAATATTTTGTGTAAATATATATGTAATATATATGAAAAGGAATATAGGGACATATATATTTTGTGTAAATTTATATATGTGTTTATAATATGTATGTGTGTATATATATAATATGTATGTATAAAATAAATATAATTATAGATAGGTATAAATATATACTTAGTTATATATGCAAATAGAATAAAGAGCTAATACAAGGAACAACACAGATCGAGCCCTGCAAAGCCGAGGCCGTGTTGAGCCAATCCCGAGCCCACTAATTCCCAAAGCCGAGCAAAAATTTTCTCCGACCGTTCTGTAACCGAACACCATAAGTATACAAAGTAAGGTATCAAACCCTAAAACCATTCCCTAGACCGTGCCCCGCCTTCGTCGACACGCACTCGCCACCCTGGACGTCGCCGTACGCGGCCACGGCCGCGCAGATGCAGCGCGTGCGCGCGAGGTCGACAATGGCAGTAGCAACCGCCCCGACCCCAACTTCGCAGTATCCTACTCTCTCGTCTCATCATTATTTCTCAAACCAATTGGTTCGATAGGAAGAACCTAGACGCTTTCCACCACTTCAATAGTTTGAATTTAGGTACCCTAGTTGCTCGATAAATCGACAAACATTGACGAAAAACTGTTCAAACAGAACATTTCAGGAATTAAATCCCTATTTTAGAAGCCAGATATAGATCAGATCAGTACACAACCTAAAAACTAATTAAAGGCAGTCCTAGACAACCTATAGGGCTCTGCAACCCAATTACAGAACCCGATTACATTGACTACACGTCGAGAATTGATCCCAAACTTTGACAAAACCTGTTTTTTCGAAAACACAAAACCTTCGATACGACGTGCGTCCCACCAATCCGGGCGACATGGTGCGAACCGAACATCGAGGTGCATATCGAGTTCGTGGACTGTGGGCTTTGACGAATTCAAATTGTTGCGTGTGCGCGACAAATTTGATGCGTATCCTCAAAATTTACCGTATCGACCTCTGTGCAAATTTCCCAAATACTTTGTGCACGTTCGTCAGATCAACGAACTTGCGCCAGCAGGACCGTATCGTTTTTCTTGTCCTATATGCCAAGTTTGGTCCAATTCTGAGACAGTTGAATCGACTACCGTTTTACGGGCCCCACGTCCGATTCAACGACAATTTTGTGCACGGCCCACCGGAATCCAACTTTGGACTACGGTTGGGCTCGTATCGAAAAACCGAACATGTTAACATATAGTTTGATGATTTTATAGACCATAGACTCTGGCACATTTTTCGGTGCAACGGGTCCAACACGGACACCGTTTTGACCCAAAATTATCGTTTTGTCCCTGTGTCCAGAATTGGACTTAAGGACAGGCAATTCTAGCTAATTGACTATTCTGTGTTTTACTATTTATTTTAGCATCTGGAGACTTCTGCATGTATTGACTGATTGTGGCTCATTGAGTGGTATAGTATTATTGGTTTCACCAGCTAAGGACCTCAGCAAGTACACTTTCTGATTGCTTTCGATTTCATAGTAGCTTTTCATTTCATACTTATACATATGTCTTGCTGCTTGTTGAAACGCTCATCACCGAGTAATCAGGAGGGGCCTTAGTAGACATGTGGACTGCCCAGAACTATCCTATGAGTATATTCGTGAATAATAACAGCTGCACACGACACGTGCAGGGTGCCGAGGATTTGCCCATAGCTGTTCACACGTCGAAACGAATATTTCACATCACCAGGTAGTTAATTTATTTGTTTTCCTTGTCTTTTCCCCCACCTGCCAGTCATCAATTACTTTCTAGTTTCCTATCCATATGTTATTTTCATGTCTGTTAATTCTAGTGTTTGTTTTTGCATTGCCGTCGGTTTGTGTGCTTGTTCCATTTCTGACTGAAAACCAACATTTTTCAGGTTTAGCCACGATCACTCTTAGTTCTGGAAGGCATGGGTATGCTGAGGTTAACCTAGATAGTGGAACTAGCTGACTTTACTATTTTGTGAGACATTGTATTTCTTTCAAATATAAATGTTGTAATAATTTAGAAATATGAATGAGCATGAAGTTTATTTTGAGCTTTTATTCTTGCGGGCTTGACAGTGTTCTACCCGACTCTGCGGCGTAGGCTGGCTTAGGCACATCTCTTATCCGAAAAACGGTGCGGGTCGTGACAAACCACAAGGTTAACAATCTTATCTTGGCGATCCATAGGATCACCTTTATCAATTTTAGCGATATGAGATCACTGGAATCGACTGGTCTCAGTTTCGCGCACGAATTGCGAAATACGAACATAAATAAGAATTATTATAATTTATGGATACATAAAGGAAAACCTAACAGACGTCATAAAATGATGAAACAAAAATTATTAACATGTCCAGAATGGTCAAATTAGCTAGAAAGCCTACACATAATCCAATTTGGACACAGGGGCAAATAATAATTTGGGTCAAACGAAGTCCGCCATTGGATCCATTTTACACCAAAAATGTGCCAGGATAAAATTCTGTAACCCTAGCAAATTATATGTCCACGAGTTCAGAATGACTATACGAACCTAACGGTATATCCGAAATTGGATTCCGATGGGTCGATCTCAAAATGATCCATTGACCCAGACTTTGAGCCGTTTGCACGTAATACGTGTTGGGGTCCATGTCCTCCAAACTCAGCAAATTATATATGAATTTTAGGTAGAACAATGCCAATGAGTCCTGGTGGCATCAGAATTAGAATCCGGAGTTTCGGGTATAAAATCATAAATTTACACGTTAGAAATTACGATTTCGAGGCCAACTTTGACGTCAATTTCAACTAACCAAATGACATCCTATAAAGCTAAAATTTTATGGCACGGAGGGGTTATACCTGCTGCGCATCAGTTTGTGGTTCTCAACCGGAGCTTTGACGAGAGAAACAAATTTACAGAGTTGGCTCCATAAAC